>CAJQUW010007867.1:0-171154 GCA_907163375.1 Prostheceraeus crozeri
TATTTTAAAAACCTGGAAAAAGTCTAAACTCATGGATTTGAAATTCTCATCTTTTAGATTTTTTTCGGGCTGTCCGGGTTTTCGGTGTCCGGTTTTAGAGGACCTTGAACGGTCATGATTTAAGCGGGGGTGAAAATCGAACGTAGGTTCTAGGGGCTTCGCGCTTCGCCCGTTCGTTAATTCTCAAATTTTGAGATTCTTTAACTTTTTTGATGTTTTCGGTGTCCTAGAACGGTCTGATTTTCAAGGTAAAAAATCGAACCGAAGGTTTAGGGCTTCGCGCTTCGCCCGATGGTATTCTCAAAATTTGTGATTTTCAACTTTTATGATTTTCGGTGTCCTGAGAACGGTCATGATTTTTAAGGGTGAAAATCGACCGGAAGGTTTAGGGCTTCGCGCTTTCGCCCGTTTGTTATTCTCAAATTTGAGATTTTGAAAAATTTGAAAAATTGGGTATTTTAAAAAAAACCCCCGGGGCTTAATTCGGAGCGAAGCTCCTCTGGCTTTAGCCGATTTATGAATTTAGGTCTGCATACCTGAAAAAGGGTTTTCAAATTCATGAATCGGCCTTTAAGCGGACAGAGGAGCTTCGCTCCGAGTTATGTGTTTTTAAAAGTACCATTTTTTTTGAAAAAATTGGTACTTTTTTGAATGGATAAATTCATGAATATCAGGTATTAAAAACTGAAAAAGGGACTAAATTCATGAATTTATGTCGTTTTTAAAAGTACTATTTTTTGATTTTATGGTGTCCTGGAACAGTCTTTTGACCATTACTGAGGATGGCATCAAACTGTAGATCTTTCATAACGGCTGCATCGTGAAGGATATCTCGTTTTGCTAGGGTCAATAAAATAGTACCGCAGCCGACTATTTCGAGATTTCCTCCACTAACGTTTTTCGCCGAAATTGAAGTTGGCCTTCAATTAATGTTCAATTTTGTACAAAAGTCTTCCGATACCACAGTTATACCTGCACCTGTATCCAGTAGAGCTTCGGCCGCTTTGTTGTTGATGTGTAAACGGATCACAGATTTCTCTTGTTGTCCACAGGCCGCAACGACGTCCTCTGTACTGTAGGATCTAGGCCAAATTGAAGATTGAGGAAGATGGAGATAGTGTGTCATATCATCATTGCTTTGAGATTCCAAGCTCTGTAATGAAGGGGTGTTGTCAACAAGGGATGAATTGTGAGATGCAAGTGCCGTTGGTGGTACGTTGGTTGAATATGCTGGAGGGTCTGTGGATGTTGACACTGGCAGCTCCAGCCTACAGCTGTCGTCTGATGGACCGTCATTAGGAAGGGCCAACATTGCAACATGCTCCTGGATTGATGGGGTATGTGGTTGATCCTGCCGACTCTGCAGTGCCGGTTTTGGTCTTCGCCAAGGTAGGAATGGCGTGTTCGGCACCCAGACAGGTTTTGTAATCCGACGGGTACATTTCTTGCAAATACGAAGGAAGACCGTGATAGTCACATACAGACACACTAGGAATATCCATATTTGTTTCGCCGTGGCTGCAAAGCCAAGTGAGCAATGCTGTTTATAAGAGATTTAGTGTTGTCGTCTACACTTTCATCAGTCGAAATTCCGAGGCGCTGGAGGATTTCGTGATGCATGTTTAGGGTTCCCATGAGATCGTTGACTGTCTCACGGGACTGTACTACGCTCCAGTTATATACCACAAGATCATGAAAGATAGTGTGTGGTGGCATGGGAACTGTCGTGAAGTTGGATGGGTAGAGAGGTAGTGTTTGGGATGGAGGCAGAACACGACATCCATGTTTATGATGATAATTGCAGCATGTGTTTTGGTAGCAAAGTGGTACTTTCGTAATTTCGTGGCACGGTCGCCGTGACACTGTTGGATGTATGATATTGGTCAAAGGATCTAAGAATCCCATGGTTGGTTGATGTTCCACAATAACGTAAATTACGGGGATTTTGCTAGTGCAAACCTTTTCCATTGGCAGAATAGTGAAGTTATGCACCTTCGTACACGGGAAAATTTCCAACAGTCTACCAACAGCCTTGGCATGCAGGTAGTCGCGTTTTGGCAGTGAGTGGGCAGCCAAGGTCGGATGGGACATGATGGCCACTTTGAGGAGGCTAACTGCTGACATCATGCTCTTGCAGGACGCCTGGACAGCCATGTTAAAAGCCAAACGCACATAGTTTGTAAGGCGAAATTGTAGGGCCTGTAGTTGCGCTGCTGCCACTGCAGATGTTGTAGCCCCTCTTCGGGGTCGTCGTTGTCTCTTGTCATTTGTAACCCTGTTGGATGATGTGAAAATGGGGCAGTCTTTTACGTATATGCCTTGATGAGTTCGCCGAAGGCTTGTGTTGTTGCAGTACAGATAAGTTTCCTTCTTCGTCGGGAATGTGAGTGCGAGGTTTCCGTCACTGGCCACCCACGTGTCATCCCACTGTTCTCCTGAAATCGTTTTCCACTTCAAAAAATTGCACTTCTCTTCTGTAGAAGGTGTCCAAATAATGTAAGAGAAATCATTAAGGTGACATTTTCCTGATTGGTAGTGACAATGCTTCACGGTTCCGGCGGAACTTTCCATATAGTCCGAAGAGTGTCGCTTATATACCGTCATCGGTACTAGGATGCAATTGGTTATTGTTTGCGTCCTCCATTTACAGCATTCAAAGGGTGCTGCTCCGTACACAGGAAGGGCTGGTATATCGGTGGACCAACCACCCTTAATGCTCTTCATTTTTCCAACTGAACATTGCTTTTCTCGGATCATTTGTAGGCACTCCAGATTGGATGAAGGAATGTGGACGATGTTTTTCTTCAGCAACCTTTCATCTCCGAAAAAGTATATGAGAGTTTTAAAGATGTACTTGATTTTGATACAATGGAAACCTGGACTCTCGTACTGCAACATGTTGATCTTGTATAACACATGCGTCTGATCGGTGGGTGCTGTGTTTCTTTTTATGCCGGACTCACAGGATGGTGGGTCGGGTATTTCCCATGTGGAGGCATCCGTTTTCATCTGGCATATCATTGGACTGGGATGGCTTGGTGTTCTACCTTCAGCGCTTGTTCCAAGCCACAGAAGGAGAACAACGATGGCGAGGACGATGGTGGGGAGTCCTTTACACATGTTTACCTTCGAAGCCGGTTTCAGTGGAGCGGACATAATGGTGACAACCGTCCAATGTGTATGCGAGTGTGCGATGGTCGGAAGATTCGCTTGGATGTCCGCATTTTGGGAAGTAGGAGAACACTCGGTGATTGGGCTGGAGCCAGCTGACGTCGAATGCGTCTGTGTATTACCGATGAGGGACTGAGGAAGGGGTGGTGCCGATGGAGACGCCATCCTGTCCGTTTCTGTGTGGACAGCGACGGGGATATACTGGGAGCTATTGAACACATCCTGATTGCTACTATTTGTGTGTTGCCGTTGCTCGCCGTTCTCCAGATCAATTTGGCGACCGTGTGAGAATGTTATTCCGGCAACCAGTATATTTGGATCTCGTACGTGTACGCGCTCCTGCAGATGATCGGAATAAATCGAGTTGTTGAAAGTTTCAGAGTCCGATTTTCTTCCAAGATTCATTGAGATTCCAGATATTGAATCCCCTGAAAGTCGTCGAGGAAGATTGTTCGGGCGTCCATAGGCACTTGGAGGTGGATAGAAACAGCGTGGTTGACCTTTATTTGTAGTGCTACTAGAATGTGGGTATGCTGGGGGCACGGTATTACCCCGATAAGATCCCTGAAACTCGAATGATGTAGACGTGGAATCCATCGTAGGGGAGTTCTTGAACGCGTCGGTCCTCACATGTGGGCTTTCATTACTACTTATTCTTGGTGACTGATAGCTTGGTCGTGGTTGGCGTGCGTTAGGTGGACGACGTTGAAATTGTTGTGCAAATGTCACTCGCCTGCCGCATTGGCGTTGAAGATGACCTGGCTTCCCACATCTGTAGCATATTACTCTGTTATCAGTTGTATACCGTGGCATGGGGGCTGCCGTCCAAGGCCCAGAGGGGGCGCTAACAGGATAAGTAGCCTTTGGGTACATGTTCATGCCATGTATAGCGGATACAAGTGATTCCACGCGGTCCTGAACCGCCTGGACCGCCGCTACAGTAGAAGTGGAGGGATCGTCGTCCGCTAGTAACTGACGTTGTGCCTGTATTTTTCGAGCACATGAGATTGCTTCTTCTAGAGTATCGGGATCCTTTTGCAGTACTGCCCGCCGGAGATTGGGAAACAGGCCAAAAACAAAAGCTTCTCTGACTAGGGTGTCCTTTGCCTTCTGGTCAAGACTGGAATATGCTGCTCTGACCAGCCACTGTATGTCTGTGGCAAACGCCGCGACAGACTCACCCGCCTTTTGCTTCCTGGTGTGTAGTTCCGCGCTCGCAAATTTTTCTGACTCAGGGGTCTTCAATAGTGATTTCATTGTTCGAATGAGGAGTGGGTAGTTGTTCTGGGCTTCAGCTGGAACTTGGCGGTACATTTCTAAAGCATAGGATTTTAGGTATGTCGGGAACAAAAACGCTTTTTGCATATCCAACCAGCCCAATGCTCTTGAGACTAATTCGTATTTATTGACGAAATCTTCGAAACTTGCTTCACTGCCAGTGTCGTCTCCGGAAAATGGAGTGATTGTTAAGGCCATATTAGCGTTTGGTGGCAGGCAACGAGGGCCTTGGTGCGCGTCAGCAGTTGTTAAGACTCGGCGAGATGCTGCTTGACGTCGAGTTGTTAGGGGCGTTGCTTTTGGTTGCTGGTCATGTGTCGGTGTCGATGGGAGAGTGTCGACCATCTCGACGTCCTCTAGAACGATCTCTTTCCCCGATCGAGTTCGCTTTGCCATAGGGAGATTGAGTTATATTTGGGCAATGAGGGGTGAACTAATTTTGAAATAGTAGAATTGCGAAAGCACCGACAAGTAAAACTACGAGCAGTAGTTGTACTAATTCGACTAGATATTACCGACAAGTAAGCGCCGATAAGTAAAACTACAAGTAGTAGTTGTACTAGCTCGACTAGTTGAGGGCAAGTGAGAATGCACCGTAATGCGCTATGTGAGGAAGGGGATGCAGTAGTTAGTATAAGTACTGTCTGTAATTATACTAATACTGTCAGGATTTGTAGAAGCTCACAAACTAATGGATTAGCTGTCAGGGACTGATACTCGGATTTGACTAAGAGGAAGTAATATAGGCAATGATAGTGGGCAAGGGGGGAGGTCTTTCTTATCAAATTAGCGAAGTATCGTAGAAGGAATATTATAGAGATAAATGATCAATTGGTTAGTTTGGTAGTTTGTGCAACAGAAACTAGGTCGCGGTAGTTTGCGTCCGCAAGAAATAGTACTAAATAGAGTAGAGGGATGCTGTCGATAACCGTTTACACACAGAAATGCTTTGTTAATTACACTAATTGTTAACTACACTATCAATCGAAGAAATGGAACAGGTAAGCAAATTGGATGAAAAATAATCGGAGTGAGATTGCGCTTGAATGATAGTAGTTCGCGGGTGGTTAGGTGTATGTCCGCGATGAAAACGCTATTTCTATTGTGTGGGTGGCTACCACATTCCACTCAACTGATTGCTAAGTGTGGGTGAAAGCAGATGGGTATTCGCGTCAAATTACTAGTACTGGTAGTTATAGACGGAACATGGAATAATATAATTATTAAAGATGTACAAATACAAATTGAAGAAAATGCAAAATTTTGATTAAAAAGCAAGTACAGTATACTGTATAGAATAAATAGACGGTATATGTAGATATAGACACAAAGAATGAAGCAAAATACACATAAACCCGTACCCAGGTATCACCTTAGCGATGCCACTGACTGTGAAACAAAATTACAAAAATACTTTATGTCTTTGCACAAGTAAAATTAATGGGCTTTGCAGATTGAATTTCTTATTGTCGGTGATGTCCGACCAGGCAAGTATTCAGAAAATTATTTTTATTTTGTTGTGGTAACTAGTGTCGGTTGGAAGTCCGACTGGAAGAGACTTGTCTGAGACCAGGCAAGTATCACTAATTATGTTTATGATAGTTGGTGTCGGTAGTTAATGTCCGACTGATAGACAGTTGATATAGTTACTGCAGTAGCAAAAGTAATTTCAGATACTATAACCTAAGTCTGCTCTATCTCTGCGTACGAATATATTAGTTAGGAGTTCTGAGGATTTCGACTTGGTAATTCAAAGTACAATACAGTACCGTATAGAGTTTGATATGTGTGCTGAACACACCAGCGTATATATACGTTGGAAGGTATGCAATCAGGCTATCAGGGGACTCGACACGTCCCAAACGGTGCATTGGTGCACCACGGGCTGGCCAATCAATCAAACAATGAACAATACTACCGGTAGCTTTTCCGGCCGCCCCTTTCCTCTCACGGGAATAAAAAATCAGCGCGCAAAATCCAAATTTCTATTTCTTCCAAAATCAACCCCTCAGTGTAATCACTGAGTCAGAGCCAAATCAAATCAATTCAATGACAATTCCACCGGCCGGCAACAAATAACAACTCTCAAAAACGGGCTCTGTACAAAACGCAATATCACGAGCGTGACCAGTTCCTACCAACTTCAAAACGTTTCTGTCAAACTCGGTAGCCTGATCCTCAGAATACCTAATGAGACTTCGTAGTTATTGCCTGAAAAACTTAGCGGATGCAAATGGGAGAAACGTTGGAGGGAACCGTCAAACGAGATATTCCTGGCAGGTAAGGCTGGAGTGAAAGACCTCCAATTGTAATTTAAAGGATTTTTGGTGGTTGATTTGAATTGTTAATCTACGGTGTATATTATTAGCACTATTAAAAGAAGTTAGGCGGTTTTGGCTTCAGGTGATTTCTCCTTAGATTGGATGACCTTTAGTTGCTACTGCTGCTGATGATAGTTGATGATCCGTGAGTTTACTGTCTAGATGAATATATATTCGTAGGGCTACTATTGACTTGTTGGTTTGAACCTTTCAACGTTAAGTTTAACTCTAGAGAAAATGAGGACTAGAGGAAGACAGAGAGAATATCTGACGAAGCGAAATACCAAAATCAGCTGAGCAAGGAATTTTTGGAACAATTGTGTGTGCACTGGGAAAAATAAACGAAATTATTTGATGTTGACTATGATCAGCTGAAACAGAGATGTAATATTTATAATACGTTCGCCGTACTCGGAAGTCCACTATTAGTTTTATGTATGGTCCTTTTACGTGTAACGGGGTGAGCAACTCCGTGGTGTGAAACCCAGGACCCGGCAGTTCTGTCCGGGAAAGAAAAAGAGATCAGCGACCGGTTACGTCGACGCTTATGCTAAGTTACTGAACCTCGATTCCCAACTACCGGACAATGCCTTGCCAGTCTCGTTTGACGGAACAAAAACAAAGTTTTATAGCGCAAATATAGATATAAGTAGTTAGACAATTACGTTGATAAATAGATAACAAGGAAATACAAGGTGCAAGGAATAACTCAAAAGTTCGTTAATGTTATAGACACACAAAAAGAAATAATTCAACCTTATGATACGAGTACGAACAGAGCGTTACAAATTTAAAGGTGCGCTAGCAGAGATGCCAAATATTCAAGAGGAGACTTGAGGTCAGAGATTTATAGTTATACAAAGAATCAATGTTACCGCCTTTTGGTGAGATGACCACTCCAAGTTTTCTCCCTCCGTGAAGAAGATCAGGCAATGAACAGTCTTCGATACAAATTTGCTCGAACAAGCAAGGTTGTTGTCGATGCTGAAGTCTGAAGCTGGAGTTGGAGTCTGCGATTATATAGTCCATCAAAATTAAGTGAGGTGGCCAAAAGTAGAGCCACTCCCCAAAAACAAAGCCACACCCGATTGAAGCAGGTCCAATCGCCTCGTATTACAGGCAGCATTTGCTAAAATCAAAATGTTGCGTATCCGTGAAGCCACTCTCAATCCTTCAATTACTAATTGCCTCGCAGCGTGGGCAGGTTTTGAAAAGTGTCGAGTATCCGCAAAGCCACTCCCAAATCTTTCCATAATTAATCGCCTCGCAGCGTGTGCAGGTGTTGGCAGTAATAATTGTTGTTAACTGAGCTGGACAAAATTAGATGTAAAAACTAGTTGCTTCAATAAGATGTCCGCAAGACCCGACTTCGGCAATGAAGTACAAAACACCAATTTGAATGTAAACCGCACAAAAGATGATCACAAGTTATTGTTTCCAACATGACAGCTTCGTTTGTATTTTCGATATGAGCCTGCATATACTGGTTTTGCTTCTCTAATTCTTCAACGCACACCCTTAGGGATCCGATTGAGCTTTTCAGGTTATCAATTTCTAGCTTGAGACTTTCAACTACCTCCTCTTCTGAGCTTTTTATCAACATTTTCAGCTCATTGAACATGTTGCTGGTAAGAGAGGCTGATCGCGTTTCTCTAGCCATTGCAATTATTACAATTCAATAATAAATAGAAAAAGCGGAAAAATGTATCGGTTGACAAAATTGAACCTGCAACCTTGGGTTATGTAAATGAACTCTTTACCGACAGACTATAAAACACTGTCAATGTCACGTTCTAAACTGTCAAATACACAATGCGAGAAATCACTAAAAATTGACGCGATAGGCTGCCAATACAAATGTCAGACTTTCCTGAAAAAATCAATGTACAACGCCAGTCGGCTATACACGTTGTGTATGCGGACTATAGAAAATTGATTGTTAGAGAGAATGCACTGCAGCAATTCAATACTGGTGTGACATAGAAAGCTATGACCGATTCAGCTGATTGATATCTCGAAACTGCCAAGAATTCTAATCAAAACATCCAGATGAGAAAAACACAAAAAATTAGATTAACTGTCGCACTGACGAACCCAAAAACCAAATATCTAGATGAACGATAATACGACAAAAACCTTGATGTAAATTTTACTCCAAAAGTCCACAGTTAAGCAAAATTACAGCGGTAAAACTGAACAACGACAAGAGAGCCTCACAGAACACAACCTGAACGTCTGCACGACAATTTGTAGACGAAATCATGCGAGGGATATTTCGCGTAAACGTAGGGAACTGCCGCGGGCATGAAACTCGGATATACGACTGGCTCTTTCGTCACATGACGATTGTAAAAGTCTTGGGCAGTCACTTGGTGCACCACCTCGGGGCCATAGGATCCATAATGATAAGTCTCCACGCACGTCACCTCATCTCCACCTGTCAATCGCTTTATCGATCTACATTGAAGGAAACACAGGCGCCGGAAAAACCACGCTGATTGCGTAGCTCCAGGCAGCTGCGGAGAAAAATCCAGTGTTGCGGACGCTGAACTTTAGTTCCGAGCCCGTTCGTGATTGGACTAATGTTCACGACTCGGACATGCTCACCTTGAACTATGCGAATCCCTCTCGCCGGTCATTCACATTCAATCTACGTGCATGTTTTGAATACACTAGCCGAGCGGTGGCTTGTAAAACGAAGTACTAATGTACGCGGCACCATCTACGATCGGTCTGTTGCAGCGACACGGAAGATATTTGTGCAACACTCACACAACTGGGGCTTCATGACCGATGCCGAGCACGCCATCTTCAAAGATGTTGTGCCTTGTTGTACATTCTATCATCCGAATCCAGCTGATTATTACATCAATCTGAGAGCAACACCACGATTATGCTACGAGCGTGTCCTGCAGCGGAAGTCTGAACATGAACTGCAGTCAAGCGAATTTACTGTAGAAAGGATTGAGTCGTTGCATGAGCTACATGTAGCTTGGCTGACCACCAGTACTTTTTCTTACATGATTGACGGAAACAAAACACCAGACCAAGTTGTGGAGACTGCTATAGACTTGATTAAACCCTTGTTATTCAACATAAAGACTAGTGCGTTTGTGACTTAAATGAAAAAAAAACACACTCTCTCTCTCTCAAATCCCCGTTATGACTTTTCAAGTTAAAGTTGAACCAGGAAAGGCCATGCGCGGTTTGCGGACACGAGTGAAATTTTTCTAATTTATTTGCATCATGAAAACCAGTGTGCGGTTTGCGGACACTGAAAAATGAAAATAGGAAAATGAAAATTTTTGAATTTTGGGAGACGCTGGGAAAAAAATTTTCAGAGGTCATGTCCCCCCTACACAGGTGAAATATTTCTAAGTTATTTGCCGAACCAACACGAACCGTTCCGAGGCAAGGGTGTCCTCCGACACTTAGCGAAGTTTCGTCGACCTCCCCCCCTAAACACAATTCCGAAAAGAGCGTTCGGAAAACTAGTGGGCGGTTTGCGGACACGTGTCGGGGAACTGCACATTCTCTCACTACTGCTCACCGCTGAGTCGGTCTCCGCTAAGTTAAGTGAATGAAACTGAATTTCCTTGCAAAATCCTTTCCACAAGATCAAACCACGAATTTTGCAATCAACTAAGTTAATAAGAATTGATGGTCTTCATTGTCAAAAAGTCAAAAATTTTTATTCCCTAGAGCATTGGAAATCAGGACCATGCATGTACTCTCATGCGTGCGTTCTTGCTTACCGGTATTTTCTATTAAAGCATAATTTGTAAACTTAACATGAAATGTAGTGTGAAATCAAAATCTAGGAAATGGAAATCTAAAAGACATGCACTTCAAATAGGGTGTTGTAATTTCTTTGTATTCCAGTAACTGTCAGTATCTCCGGCTACCTGGGGGATCCACTTGTGTATCAGGAAAAGAGCAATCTCAGCCTAAATCTGCCTAATGGGCCAACTATTCGGGATGTTTGGAAATCTCTGACGGATTCTAGACCATCATTGAAGAATACCACAATTACACTTTTCGCATATGCGGTCAATAATACTCGGTACTATTTCGATATGAATGAGAGGGTCTTGGCAGAGAATTGCACCGTTCTACAGTCGAAACCACCTGGTAGCAAATTGGGATTTGAATACATTCAGAATGACAGCAGGGAACCATTTCACGCTTGTCCAGATTTGCAATTTTATTCTGATCCAAGACCAACCAATAGTAAGTGTCTTAAACTACTGTTACCGTATTAAATGTTACACAGCAAGGTTAAAAGCACTGCTGCTATTACCAATCGTGCCTTAAGTTAATCAAGTTTGTAAATAAGTATCACTGTAAATCGTGCGCTACCATACCGATGAAATGCTTGCTACCAAATCCTTTCTTTTCATTTGGTAGCGTTTTTACTGTTTGGTAGCAAATCTACAAGACATGCATGGTGCCTACCACATGTTTCTCCTTCTTCTAGTCGCATAAGTGTGTTAATAAGGCATAATTAACTGTAGATCAAATAATTTTCATAATAGTGTTTTATGAATGATACTGAATTTCTACCGCTAGAAGAGCTGAAGTCAATGCTGTCGATAATTGTTTATCCGATTGTCATCTGAATTCTCCATGATCGATTTCAATTGAGTCTCATTTCAAGTTTTGCTTTGTTGATACCATAGAAATCCGATTTTTTGCTTTTGTTTAAATTAGTGGGACTAGAATGGCCATCAGCTGATTTTGATGGCAATTTCAGCTGTTCGGTTCGGCGCCGAAATGTGTCAAGGACAAATCAAAGTGATAGATCCTATCAATTTGATGCGTTTTTCATTGAAATTGTTTATTCACAAGTTTTCTAATTACCTGTATGAAATCAGTTTAAAGGAGTACGCCCATATGTGCTGATGTCTGTGTAAGAAATAATTTACAAGTCAAAATTAAACTTAAGGTACCGGTAGCTGACCTTGAAACCATCTGCGCATGTGAAATAGTCATTCTGAAATTATTCTTCAGTCAGATAATTTGCGAATAATTCATGCCACATGCGTGTCAGTGCAGCAGCCCTAGATTTATGAGAAGGTAACGCTGCCTGGAATTCCGTGAAACACTTTCAACGAATGAAAAAATCATTATTTCTTTCTGTGCTAGCGCTGTAAAAAAAAATGATAGACCGGTGGCATTACGGCGTTATCCCACCTTAGCCTACGACTACAGCACTGGTGGTGCGTGTGTCGTAGAAGTTGCCTTTGCCTGTAGTGCTGCTAGAAGCATCCCTCTATCATTACACATGTGATTTTACAATTATATATTAGAAGTGCAATTTTTCATAGTTGATCTGCATCACAAATTTTCTATGCTCTTGCATGTTGCTTATAGAATAAAGGTGAGAAATAGCCCTGGTCTTTGATAGGCTGATGTTGATGCATAAATATTTGACCATCCTTGAATGTCGTCCGGTAAGTTATGTAGGCAAATCACGAAAGTGGCACAATAAGGCATCAACAGGCTATTGATCACATGCAAAGGATTATATAAATGCAAGCATGCACTATTAACATGGCTTTGATTATTTGATTGTTGATCATATAGGTGTAATTAATGATTGCAATCCCGGCAATATGTAGTGCACCACACACGCCGGAGTTTTTCATTTACAGATTCTTCCGAAGTTCTAGCGTACCAGATGAATGATCAATTACTAGAAATCCTGAAAACAAGTACGCCAGTGCGCCGAAGTCTGCCATCCGGTCGCGGTCCGGCGCACCACTGTATCGATGCCAGTTAGTGTCCGACGCATACAATTGGAACTGCTTAACCTCGTCGAACTGGAATCCATGCAGTGGTGCGTCAGACTACCTGGCGCACTTCTGAGAGGCATGTTTGTACTCGGCGCTCTGCCGTGAAAAATGTCAGAAATACTAAAAATTGATCATTTGTCTGGCGCGCCTGGAACCAGTCGAGGCAAGAATAATTTCAGAAGTTCTAGAAATAGATCGTACTTCTGTCGCACTGTATCGTCAGCGTTGAGTCTGGCGCGTCTGTCACTGGTTTCAAGAAGCCTAATTTCAGAAATTCTAGGATCAGATCTTAAGTTTGGCGCGTCAACCTCTAGTCTAGTGTGCTTGGCACTGTTTTCAGCAAGCCTAATTTCAGAAATTCTAGGAATACATCCTCCATCTCGCGCACTGGCGCGTCAACCGCGAGTCTGGCGCGCATGGGACTTATTTCGGCAAGCTAAATTTCAGAAGTTCTAGAAATAGATCTTACGTCTGTCGCACTGGCGAGTCAACGTCTAGTCTGGCACGTCTGTCACTGGTTTCAAGAAGCCTAATTTCTGAAATTCCAAAAATAGATGTTGCGTATTGCGCGTCAACCTCGAGTCTAGTGTGCTATGCACTATTTTTGGCAAGCCTAATTTCAGAAATTCTATGAATGCATCCGCCATCTCGCGCCCTTGAGCGTCAACGTTGAGTCTGTCGTTCCTGGCACTGGTTTCAAGAAGCCTAATTTCAGAAATCTAGAAATAGATCTCACTTCTGTCGCACTGGCGCGGTTCAACGTCTAGTCTGGCACGTCTGTCACTGGTTTCAAGAAGCCTAATTTCAGAAATTCCAAAAATAGATGTTGCGTATTGCGCGTCAACCTCGAGTCTAGTATGCTATGCACTGTTTCCGGCAAGCAGAATTTCAGAAATTCTAGAAATACATCCTCCTTCTCGTGTACTGGAGCGTCAACGTTGAGTCTGTCGTGCCTGGCAATGGTTTTAGCAAGTTAAATATCAGAAGTTCTAGAAATAGATCCTACGTCTGTCGCACTGGCGCGTCAACGTCTAGTTTGTTGCGTCGGTCACTGGTTTCAAGAAGCCTAATTTCAGAAATTCTAGGAAAACATTTTCCATCTCGAGTCTGGCGCGTTTGTCACTGTTTTCAGCAAGACAAATTTCATAAATTCTAGGAGCAGATCTTATACTAGCGCCTCAATGTGGAGTCTGGCGCGTCTGTCACTGGTTCTTCACTGGATCCTACGTCTGTCGTACTGGCGCGTCTGTCACTGGTTTCAAGAAGCCTAATTTCAGAAATTCTAGGATCAGATCTTAAGTTTGGCGCGTCAACCTCTAGTCTAGTGTGCTTGGCACTGTTTTCAGCAAGCCTAATTTCAGAAATTCTAGGAATACATCCTCCATCTCGCGCACTGGCGCGTCAACCGCGAGTCTGGCGCGCATGGGACTTATTTCGGCAAGCTAAATTTCAGAAGTTCTTGAAATAGATCTTACGTCTGTCGCACTGGCGAGTCAACGTCTAGTCTGGCACGTCTGTCACTGGTTTCAAGAAGACTTACGCAGGGTCTCAGAATGGGGCGCCAATTGGCTTGTTTCCTTCAATCCTTCAAAAACTCAGAGTATTCTGCACTCACGACTTGAAGGAGATGATGATCATAGCATTAAGATGTCAGATAATAGCATCAGAGAACAAGATTCCATCTCCTTCCTTGGATTGGCGGTTACGAAAGACTTGTCATGGAAACCGTACATCCAATCCATTAGCAAGCAGGCAGCTCAACGCATTGGTAGTCTCTATCGTGCCAGCAGCTATCTTCCACCACAGACTGTCTGCTATCTTTACAAGTCCACTATTCGTCCTCTGATGGAGTATTGTTGTCATCTGTGGGCAGGCGCCCCACAAACGCATCTTAACCTCCTTGAAAGGGTTGAGAAACGTGTCAAGAATCTCATGGGTGAAAAACTTGCTATCAAGTTGCAGCCGCTCTCCGTCAGACGGGATGTTGCTTCACTCAGTCTCTTCTACAGGTACTATTTCGGTAGAAGCAGCTCTGCAGTAAATGAGTGCGCACCCAAACCTAGGATCTTCTGCAGAAGCACACGCAGAGCTAATGCACTCACATGCTATAATGTGAGCTTAGAACGCGCACGTACTGTGAGTCGCTCGAAAAGCTTTTTTGTTCTCACGGCACAGCTTTGGAATCAGCTTCCCCAGACCAATACAATCTCGATACTTTCAAGAGGCGTGCGAACAGGCTTCTGATGGGGACAGTTTTATCAGATTAGAAGATCTTTTTCTGTTTTTTCCTTTTTTTAAAATAATACAATTTGTTACTTTTTCATTGAGTAACCCCTAGCTTCGTTCATGGCCCATAGCTGTGCTAGGGGTGAAAATTCAGTAAAAAAAAAGAAGCCTAATTTCAGAAATTCCAAAAGTAGATGTTGCGTCTTGCTCGTCAACCTCTATAGTCTAGTATGCTATGCACTGTTTTCGGCAAGCAGAATTTCAGAAATTCTAGAAATACATCCTCCTTCTCGTGTACTGGAGCGTCAACGTTGAGTCTGTCGTGCCTGGCAATGGTTTTAGCAAGTTAAATATCAGAAGTTCTAGAAATAGATCCTACGTCTGTCGCACTGGCGCGTCAACGTCTAGTTTGTTGCGTCGGTCACTGGTTTCAAGAAGCCTAATTTCAGAAATTCTAGGAAAACATTTTCCATCTCGAGTCTGGCGCGTTTGTCACTGTTTTCAGCAAGACAAATTTCATAAATTCTAGGAGCAGATCTTATACTAGCGCCTCAATGTGGAGTCTGGCGCTACTGGGACTGGTTTCAAGAAGCCTGCTTTCAGAAGCTCTAGGAGTTGATCTTACGTTTGACGCGTCAACGTCGAATCTGGCGCGCCGAGCACTGTTTTCGGCGGGCCTAATTTCAGAAATGCGCGCCTGGCACTGGCTTCAAGAAGCCTAATTTCAGGAAATCTAGGAGTAGATATTTCGTCTGGCGCGTCAACCCCGACTCTGGCGGGCTGTGCGTTGACTTCGGAAAGCATGATTTAAGATGTTCTCTGAACTGAAACTACGTCGAATCTGGCACTCTGGTACGTCAACCAGGGATGTGGTGCACCCAATTAGAATCTGGAGCGCATGATCCTGACTTTATCGAGCTTGTTTTCAGAATTTCTAAAAATGAATCATTATTGTGACACAGGGCACACAAGATCCCGATATAACAACAGTTGGCGTACAAGTTCTTGTAACACATATCATGCTCGATAATCAAGCTGCCATGCAGATGTGATGAAACGTATAGCTGAAATTTGCTGTTAATGATTGACGCCTACATGAGAGTATTTGATGCTGCTCATTTTTACTTTGTGGCCTTGTAGGACCATGTTTCTAAGAAGTCTAATAGGGTTCCGTTTATGGCCAAAGTATATTGATTTTTCATTATGATTTGGATAAATAAGTGAATGTGTGAGAATGTTTATTAGGAAGTAATAACTTAGTAGCAGATTAGGCATAACATCAATATCTGGTACTCAAAAGCTACAACAATATGCGTTGGAGCAAAAAATGAACATGCGAAAATCTAGGTGATTTACAGATGTCAGGATGACAAAACAAAATATTGCAAAATCTCAAGAAGTCTGCTTTTTCACAGGCATGATTGCTTATGGGCGCGTTTTTTTTTCTTGGTATTTGATTTCTTTCTTCTGCTCATCATTTCGCTGCTGTATGATTAACTTCACTTTGAGCACTGTTCAACTATTCATTTGATAGTCTGACTCCTATCACTTCGCTTTTATCGGAAAGAGCTACTGCAAATTCCGTAAAACTGTATCCAGTAGCATTCTACCTGCTTCAGTTTTATCTTCATCCTTCTCATCTTCAATGAACTTCTTCTCTTTCTCGTCCAATGCCTCATACTTCCTTTTGTAGATTGAACAGATATAATTGTTGCAGCTGTTTTCATTATCTTATATATTTCTCATTGTCAGTCATCAGTTATTCCCTTTTATCCTAATGATGACAATGAGCACCCCAGGAACAAAAATTATGAACCTCAACATCTCCTTACGAAAAGCGAGCATCTTTTTGATAGTAATCATTGCGGAGTTTCAATGGACATAGTCTGCTTGCTTGTTCTGCTGTTACAATATTTTTTATTGTCTACTGGCTTCTGAACTCATGCGATAGTTTTGGTAACTCTTTTTGTGTTGGTATTGATTTGTTGTCATATCGCCGAATGCCTTTCAGAAGGCATCGCTCTAAAAATGGTCAAGACAGATGATTGGAGGTAGTATGCTCTACCAGTTCATTGTTTTTAAATTGACCCTCAAAATCGTCTCTGACCATAGAAAGTCATCTCCTTGGTCGCAAATGAGACGAGGTAGCGCAGGCGAGCTTTCCGATGACAGCAATTGTCCTCTTATCTCCACAATCAAATCTGAGACAGGTGGGATATTTTAAGCATTTGTGAGTTCAGAAGAAGTTTCTTTTGATGGTGGCGCCTTTTCATTCGGCGATTCTTTTATGGCGTTTCTTCTTCTATTATCTAAATCAAGCTTAAAATCTTCAATCGTACATGAAGAGTTTACTCACAATTGATTTATTCACACACATATATGAGATAAGGTCAGAATTTATCTCACAGAGACATGTTTAAAGTACAATTGATTGCTTTTTTGCAGTAAGTGCCTCTATATTTCTATGCTCAAAAGTATATAAAAAACCGTGAACTTTCAAATCAAGTGGACTTGAAGCCAAATCGAAGCATCAGCACCACACTAGTGAAAGGCAGATCTGTCACCATAATTTCATGAAAGGGCACTCATCTGAGATATGCTCCATTGTCTGACATTCGCTGAATGGAGACTCATGAAGGCCTCATTTACGCAGTGTCTCACAAGAACTACCCGCGCGGCAGCGTAGACGATTGAGCTGCGTCAATTTACCACAAGGTAGCTTCGCACGAGGCAGATCACGGATCGTATCTGCGACGAGAGCCTTGTTAGGAGCGTCCACGGCAAGGCTGCAAGGATCTATAAAGAAGGTTCTGGAAAGGTTCGCCACACTGGGTAATGAAACGGAAGGCGTAGAGTTGGCGGATGCGCGCTGTCGTGAAGAAGGGGCAAGTTTTGAACTTATTCAATGGAATTCGATGCGCACACAGTTGCTGTTTCTCTTCTGAGGTCAAGTGGAGCAGTATTGGTGAGTGCGGGAAGCCAGTCAGTTTTCATTGCTTTGATGGCACCGGATGTAGTTTGCATGGCTTAATTTAGTTGGACATCGACTCGTTTGCAATGTGCTTAGTTTTCCAAACAGGATAGCAGTGTTCAGCTGTTTGGTAGCATAATACCAGTCCTGTTTCACGCAGTACATTAGCATCAGTGTCCCACGTTTAGCCAGCGATGATATTCAGAAGATTACTTCTTGTCTGTATTTTTTAGCTCGGTTTTGTCAGATGTTCATTGTAGGATGACGTTCGATCCAAGGTATGCAGGCTTGGGTTCATGGGATATACACGAAAACTGTCAATGTGCACGTCAAATTGATCGCCTTTTTGACAGTTGTTTATGTAAAACCCGGTAGAAACAGTCTTTCGTGTTACTTGGTTGTAGTCTTCATCGAGTACATAAGTCAACTATATTAGATGTCTGTTTCATTCGCCACTTAGGCAGGCTGTTGTGCGGTCGTCTTGCCGCGCAGCTCCTGTTTGCGGCTTGCTTTCTGCTTTGTTGCTTCTGCTAACTATACTTAACCGCCATCGTGTTAGTTTCTCCGCCTCAACCTCAGGACCCACCTTGTATTATTGATTACGAACCTCATCTTCTTGCTATTCTACAGATATTTTACCATGGATTTACTTTATTCATTTACATTAAGTGCTTTCTCGCATTTTCCATTTCTCAAATCTCAAGTCATATCAGACATAATAGTTGCTTAGTCATCATTCATCGTTGCAACTGCTTATCAATCCCTCGCTCGCCCTGTACCTAGTGGATACATCGCTTGCCGTCTGCTGACTTTTATCTCATCACACAACGTTTTGATCGACTCGCTTGGCAGTGTGGCAGTGTGCAGTGTGTTTCCCCAGCATCAATCCAACGACTTCTTGTGACCATACGCCTGCAACGCGCTTCTATGTTTCTGTAATTGCACTCACCGAATTACTTTTTTATTGTGAGTCTAGAAATAAAGATTATTATTATTATTATGTCATCATTTAGCACAGCGTTGAGTTCTGTTCGTAAAAGTTCGAGCTCGCCGGGTACAACAAATGTCATCGGCATGAACGAATTTTCTGCTCGTTGTCGAAAAGATGCCTGTTATTTACGTGAGGTGTTGAAGAGAATTGGTGCTGAGGCTGATCGTTTAGGACGGTCGCTCTTGCAAGAGGTTGACAGTCTATGGGGGTAAGCATCTGCTGCGTTTTAAGAGAATGCTTTTATGCAATGCGCTGTATAAGCCTACTGAACAAGTATGAGGAAATTTAAGATAAAAACAATCATAACAGTTTGACAGTGAACTCGAAGCGCAATACTTGTGTTGAGATTAGTGCTAGTTAAGCAATTATGAATTCTATCTTTTTTATAAGAAGTGTAACCCATGGTAAAGATAACAATTAATGTAGATTTCTAAAACAAGCAGCTGTAGGCATTCAGTAAGTCTTAAAAGAAACACTGGGGGCAATCAAATAATAGTGATCTATCTCACGTTGATAATTTAGAAATCAGGATCTGTAGTTATGCCAATAGCAGAACAATATTAATTACTGACAGCCGTTAATTGCTTGACGATGTAAACCGTCTGATTTATGTGTAGCCACACTCCAATGAAGTTGGTTTTGTAATAAATCTCGTAAAATCTACTCATTGATAAATTTAGGTGCGGGTTCCACTTGAGGGCGGGTGATACTCAAGAAAAAGCGGTATACACTGATATTGATCATCCTATTTATCATCTCATCTCTTCCTCAATAACTCATACCAACCCACGACAACTTAGCTACGTGACCTTACTGACATTGTGATTTTCATTTTGCAAAAAAAATATATATATATTCACTATACTTTAGCATTTAATTTGATTATGTGTCTGCTATCTCTTCCTTCACTTTCATTTGTTAAGTTTTGTAATTTCCCATAACTTCAAAATATATTGTGTCGCCCCACAATAATAAGCATCGGGATTCTTTGTCTCAAATGTATGATTATTATTGAAATACTTAGCATTTGAGATCACAAAGATGATAAATACATCATCTTTCATTTGTGAATTGTGCTATTCAGTTTCGGTGTCGTGTATTGCGTTTCAAGAAAATGTTGTTCCAAAATTTTCACATCTGGTAGGTAGAATAATTTTACTGCTTTCATGTTATGTATTGATCAATATCAGTTGTCAAATCTACATGCCTAGCTACAAAAGTCCCTTGCATGTCTAATTGCACTGAAGCCAAAACCAAGACGAAGCCTTTACCAACATATTATTGATCAGCTTTGGAGGAACTTGATCTCAGACAAATGTTTATCCTCAAATATAGATAGCTAACTCCTAAAGACGAGACAATCACATCACACTTGCTATGGATTTTAACTGAATTTTATATTGGTCCTTATCTCAATGACTAGAATGTTGGTACTGAAACGCATATTCGCGCATAGTTGTGATTTTCAGAATGTGATCACGAATGTACTAAAAATGAGGGTGGGTGCGTAAATTCCGGAAGCGGTCATTTCCTCAACTTTATTGATCCCGTTGATTATGTGTTCATGTAGATGATTTAAAAAACATAAGATTATGATGATAAAATGCGCAATTGAATAGTGACTGTCTACATTTTAGAGATAGTGACCTCAGTCTACTCAACCGTGGAGTCGGGAGCATTCTCTGTGACAGGACCGCAGTGGTGCCAAAATGTTGAAACCATCTGATAGCTATTTGCAGACCGAAGATGGAGTTAATGAACTCAATTTTTAGGCTACCAAGTGGACATCTGAAGCAGCATGCATCACTGTCGAAAAAGGGACACAGAGACGGTAACTGGAAGCAATGTTCATTGATTCTTTAAGAAGTAGTTCGACATACAAGTGCTAGTAAGCTTACCTCTCATTTTGACATCTTACTGCTTGTATCTGATTATCTTTATCTTTATCCGAAGGGCGAAGTTCACAGCATGACCAACTTCGCCAACCGGGATTGTTCCACTAGCAAAACCGGCGAAGTATGTGGGATCTTCTTGTATCCTTTCATGCTGCTTTTCTTTTTCATCTTGAAAGTTTATTTTTGAATCAGCAGATGTCTAAGGAGAATTCAAACGTTCATTGATGGCTGTCACTAAACATCTTTGTCGCAGATTTGGAAAGGTGTCTTTTTTGACTTCCTGGCTTACATGTATGTCTCATACCCATACAAGCAACTTATAGTTCAAGTGCAATTGCTATTAATAATATATCCGTGAAATACACGTACATGCATTAGCGGTTGGATTACGTCAAAATGAAGGCCACTTGGTTTACGTTTGGGGTGTCTGAGACGTTGTGTCAGACACTCCATATTGAAATAGCTTGGAACATCATAAAAATATAGTTATTAATTTCTTTTTATATGATATGTGGGATATAAGAAGACATTATCAAACCACTCTTGAAATCAACTGTTAACCTGTCCTACAGAATTCGAATCTACTTTCGCGCGTTCCTTGAATGGAGCGAACATTTCATATTTCGACTACATACAGTAGTTGGCACCACCGAACAGTCAGCCAGGCGTCAGCAAATTCACGATTTATTGGAAGTCATGTGTTAACTAACTAGGTCTGCGATTGGACAAAGAAAATTACCATTCCTATAGAAGTTGAATCAAGCCGATATTAGCGATTGTTCGTACCATCCATGAGGCCTACAATTGAAAAATTGCTGAAATATGGCGATATAGTTAGCTATCTAAATATATAAACTCACTAAATAAATATATATAATATATAATATCACTAAATGAATAAATAATAGGCAATATAAAAGTTAGCTCACCAAAGTAGCTGCCCAGAAATCATGGGGTTTCGTGACAATTTCCGTCTGACATGGTGAAATGTCGCATAGCGTTCATTAGTACACAACATTTTTTTATGATATCCGTGTGTATAAGACTATAAATATTTTTTTGCTAATATAGTTTTCTCCATAGTAGTTTTCTCTGAAGTAGTCTCTCCAAAAAATACTGACAGCATTTATACCTATGCAAGAAGACGCGTGAATTCATGAAATGCTGAGACTCAAAATGTCGAAAGAAATGAATTTTGCTATCATACGGGGATACGTAGGTATGGCTATAGGTTATGATTTTGTACCTATGATTTATTCACTTGTACAACATCCTACTACTCCTTATCATCTTAGCTACAATTCCCAACCTACCAGATGCCTAAACAGGCCTACTTGATTTGCATTTTTTGCAAGCATCCCAGGAAACCAGTCGTCATCCATACGACACGAAAAGTACGTGCGGACAGTGATTACGTTTGTTCGAAATTGTGGTGTCCAAAATGTTTCCGTTTTTTAAAATAGGAATATGCGTTGACTCAAACGTGCCGATCGGGTGATCTTATAGTGTTGCGTTGGTGGGTGGATAAGTCATCTTTTGTAATATGATCAAACCCGGATGGACAAGAGAAAACTACATGTAGTATTGTCAGAGATAGCATACTATCTCCCTAAAAGTACAGGGAGAGGAGACATGATCTCCAGATGCAATACACTGACGACATGCGATTAATCTGCTCTCCAAAACATGACAAGAAGATCTAGCACCCTATTTTTCAGATATGATAAATGTAGAAATCTATACAAAACTTTATCTCAACTATGCGCAAGGATCGGAAAATTTAATAAAAAATTTGTTATGTCAGTCAGCTTTTAATTGTTCAATTGCGAGATGCTTCTCTAAATTAGCCTATATGACTGTTGAGAATTTTACTGATCAATGCGTATACCCTCAAAATGGCAAAATATACTTTGAGAAGTCATTATTTCGGATTTTTTATTAATAAATCACATGATTAAGGTGTGCCGAGAGCCATCGAAAGCTCGTGTATTTTACTGTGGAGTGTAAATTAAACAGATAAAGAAATCCGAAATAATGACTTCTCAATCATTGAACCCATCTGAAAAAATAATCAGCATATTAAAAAATATACTTTGCTACGACTAAGCAACTGCTTTACATATAACCTCCGAATTCGTTTACACAATTTGCAATAGAAGAATTATTCTTCTCCACTACACATGGAAACAGAGAAAATAACGGAAATCCCATAGGAAACCTACCGACAAATCTTCTTGCGGTAAAACGTAGTTTGTTACACTTAACTACAACTCGATTTCCACAATATTTGATGTCCTTTTTCTCTCATCAATACAAGAATGAAAAGAAAATCTGTTGTCGCCTCCTCGTACCGGCTGATAGTTTCCGGACAGAAACATGACATTCCATGCAGATCATCCTTTACATTTTGAAGAGATCTGATCATGACCGGCGCTGTGGCCTTATGTTAGTGTTGGCTCTGCGTCCGAGAGACCTTTGGTCAAACGTTGGCCGGGTCAAACCTAAGGCTTTTAAAATAGGTACACTTTGCATTCTTGCTAAACACTCAAAACATTCTTGCACAAAAGGAATGAGAGTGGGATAAATAACACCTCGGCCACATGGAAGAAAGTCTCCATGCCTAATGTGCTTCCGAAGATAAACAAGGTTCATTTATTTATTTTTTTCATGTAAAACGCTTAACTTCCTGTTGAGTTTTCAGTCAGGTGACTTTAGACTATTAGCAGGTATGAAATGGAGATTCGAATTATTTGATGCGTGATCTCTGTGAAGTAAGCAAGATAATAAGATGATTTAGTGAATGAAATAGTCGGGTATAGAGCTGTTTTTCAAAAAGTATTTTTTAGGTCTAGAGGATACTAACAAATCTCGCATCCTTAGAATTTTGAAATATATATATTTTTCCGTCCGAAGTGGTTGGAATCGATTTAGTGAAGAATTTTTTGTTCATTCCAAATGTGAGTGTAGTCTTGAATCTGAAAATCTTTCAAAATGCTCTGCGATGTCTGCTGCTAACTTCGACTTGATACTGCATATTCAACAGTTGCAGACACCGTCATATAAATCAGGCAATGGTTTATTGGCTTTTACACTTGGTACAGAAGAGACTATGGGCCCATCACCCAATGACAAAAACATGGATGAAACAGCCAAGCTAAGTCAAACATGAGTCAATTAAAAAGTCAAACATAAGTCTCGGGCTAAAGCCCTCGGGATTCATCAAATAATTTCCCTCTCTATGTCCCACAGAATCACATATCCATCCTCTATCCGTTATAAAATACACCTAGCCATGTCTATCATAGCCCTCATTTGTTACGATTTCTATGTCCTCTGGAGAATTTATTGAGAGCAAAAGGATTGATGACCTGAAATTTCTAGTCACCATAGACAAGAAACGTCAATGATAACCGATAACATGTAGAGATGTTTAACAGTTCTCCATTCCCGCGGGCTTTGATGTAAATACAATGAGAATAGTCACCCATCTGAATCGGACGTAAATCATGAAATCTTAAAAGCCAAAGTGCCCTGAGATCATTCTCACTAAAGCTAGATGGGTACAATTTCTATATTTTAGATCCATCTTAACGAATTTCAGATATCTTAAAAGTTGAAATTGTTGATGAATTCCCTATCTGAAATTCAACTGGAGAATTTTTCTGGAGATACCAACTGTTTGGGAGTTATTTAAGTTGCGTGCACATCACCCTATAGTGAAACGTGATAGGTTTTTGTTTAGCGAAATGTACGGCTTTTGTGATATCTTCCATTTCAAATAAGCAGCTGTTTATTTTTCACTTCACACCAGTCATTGTTTTATTGACCGCCGTTGACTCAATTTTTTTTTCTCCGTTTGATAATGGCATTGAAGTGCATTTTAGCCCACTGCCTATGAAGAATTGAATTAAAATGCATTGCTGATGAATACGTGTTTCAGGGAACTGGAAATAAAGACTTAATGCAAGCTTACGGAATATACTCAGTAGTTTGAAATTAACGCATATTTGGGGTAACAGGCCACAAATGTGCTGACCATTTTACTTAGCAAGAAATTCTACTTACCTACAGGTAGCCTGTCTATGCGGCTGAAGTCGTCGTCTAAGCCTGAAAATGCTGTTGAAGATGATGATTGAGACCGATTCAGAATGTAGTCGTTTGTCTATTGCTGCTTCATTTCTCTCTTCACACCAGTCATCGTTTTATTGACCGACGTAAACTTCATTTTTCTCTCCGTTCGATAATAGTATTGAAGTGCATTTGAGACCAGTAACTACGAAGAATTGAATTGTAATGCATTACTGATGAAGACTGTTGAACTGGTATACGCAATCACGGTGTCTTACTCCTTTCGTATAACAGCCTTCTACGATTCGACACGTAGTGTTTCTATGATACTGAATGTTTGGTTTTTTGACATAGGTTATTTGTTTTTAAGATAAGAAAGGAAATCATATATGTCGTAATTATCAACTTTTCTTTGTAGTTACATTGATCGACCGTTGCTTGGTATTATAATTTGGGGTGCCTGCAAGGCTCCATGTTTTTTCATCTATGTTTTCCTGCACGAGAGGTCGCGACTGCTTTGATTGATGTAGTCTCCCCTCTTGATGTTTGGACTGATGATAGGTGTTGCAGCGAAATCTTCCCGTGGTGAGTTAACATGAATTGCATGTGTCAATCAACGGTGTCATCGAGCTATGCCGGTTTAGATCAAGAAAACTATAAGCTCGAACGTGTATTATGACGTACAAATTTTCGGACGAAGCATTTTTCAAGTGCAGATTTAATGGCAGGCTAAGAAAGCGACACTAAATCGAAACTGTTGAAGCGATGCATTGTCGTCAAAGCAGCAACATTCTTATGAATGGTTGTTGTGGACGTCAATTGGATGTTAAGATGATCCTTTTTGCTTGTCTTTTTGCAAGATCCTCTTTTTGTGACCTTTCTTGAACGATTTTATTTTATCTTATTTTACTTCCTTGTAAAGTCTTTTGAGCGTTGATTAGTTTTTAATTAGTTTCATTGACAGCTCTATTATTATCTTAAGCTGTCTGTTTACTTGTCTGCTAGCGCTGTCAATCTGAATAACACTCCTCGGCGGAAAGATTTAGTGTCGGTTTTCTAGCATGCCATTAAATCTGTACTTGAAAAGGCTTCGGCCGAAAATTTGTACTTCATAATACACGTTCGAGCTCACCAAAACCGTTTTCTTGATCTATAATTGCATATGTCCTTATAATTGCTTGTCAACTAACATTTCCAATTTTTTTCAATTCTGAAGACTTCATGCTACATTTGCAGGTTTTGATTATCAGTGCTCGTGTGCTCATACACTGGAGATCGCGGCTGAATTTTTTTGACGGTCTCCGTTCTCCCCTACGAAGAATGGATAATGGACGTAAAACGAAAAAGTAAGTAAGTCTCATCTCTTGGTGTATGGACTGATGGTAGAATTCATCAGTGCCCGCGGTCATGGAAAATCTGGATAAGTCATGGAAACATCAAAATTTGAAAACGTCATGGAATAATTGCGGAAATTATAATTTCTGGAAAGTCTTGGAAAAGTCATGGAAAAATATGTGATGTTCTATTCTCAAATATGGTTGCATGAATGAGTCTTGTTGCCATTTTTTGAGCTGCCAATGGGTAGGACTAGCAGACCTGCGATTTCTTCAGATTTCAACGCAAATCTGGTAGAGGCCAAATGCAATGCAGCTTCTAACGTAAATTTCTAGATTTTGCACAACATGAGATCACCCTTAAGCAGCCTTTTATTCGAAAGAGCGACGGTTATAATAATCAACATCACAAGGCACCCCATGTACATGAAGATGTAGCAGTCAGATCTACGTACGCGTAGTAAATTAACAAATGTTGCTATACATAGAAGTGCAACACTGTAATATTTAAGGATGCGCGATGATTGCCTAGGATTAGCCTAGTAGTTTAAATCGTCACCGCCTGCAAAACCCACAGGTCAAGTCCAATATGTCTACGGAACGCTAGAGATTCGAATTATTTTTTTCTAGTTAGCATTTTTTGGTATAAATTTTAATAATTATGACTGATTAGATAGTTGAAATAAGTCAGGCTGTTGAAGCACTTGCTTTATCTAAAATTTCTCCCGAAAAGCAGCTTAAACAGGAAATAGAAAGCGATCGCAGGATTAAGGTCTGGAACTACACTAGTAAGACGATGAAATTTATAAAACCATGGATTTTGGTTGTTAACCGGTTAACTATTTCAAGCCGATTAAACGAAAGTTTGAACCGTGCCAATGACTGCGGCATGATCATCACAGAGAAGACTACTGAAAGGGTAGATGACTTCCTTGAAGAGATCCTACTTGCCGACAGGAAGCAGCCTGTCTATGCGCTTGAAGTCGTCTAAGCCTGAATACACGGTTGAGTCAGTTAAAATATGAGGATGGACTTATCACATTGAAACAAATTTCCTGTGATATCAGGACTGCATCAGTTCTGTCAGCGCTTCGATTTGATCATTGCAGACTAGTTCAGTGTCTCTACAGGAAACAGGTTTCTTTATTTATCCATATGACTTACATGAGTGAAGCTCCATGTCAGATAGAAGCTTCCGGTAGTGATTGATGCCGCTTTCGGTTGCGGTCGTTTGTCTTTTGCTGTTCCCTTTCCTCGTCGCACCAGTCATTGTTTTATTGACCGCCGTTGACTCCTCTCTTCTCTCTATCTGATAATAGTATTGAAGTGCATTTGAGCCCACGAGCTGCAAAGAGAAGAAAAAACTTGTAAATGCAATCTCAGTGTTTTACTTCTTTCTGTCAGGAGTCTTCTATGATTCGACACCTGATGTTTTTATGGTACTGAATGTTTAAGTTTTTTAAATTTGCTTTTCGTTTAAGATATGGACGGTAATGAAGTATGTCGCAATGTACCGAGGTGCTTTTTCGTTGTAATTATCTTGTTTGCTCGTTGACTGGCATTTCAATCCGAGGTTCCTGCAAGGCTCCATGTTTTTTCATCTATGTTTTCCTGCACGAGAGGTCGCGACTGCTTTGATTGATGCAGTTTCCCCTCTTGATGCTTGGACTGATGATAGATGTCGCAGCGAAACCTTCCTGTGGTGAGTTTACATGAATCCGTGAGTCCTTATAATTGCTTGATAACTAACTTTTCTATTTTCAGAGAGTGTATTTGCCTTGCTTTATATGTTTCTGTTCTGTAGTGGTGCTGTTCAATGTATCACTGTATGTCGTAACATCATAATAATGATGGATATTTGAAAACTTTATGCTACATTTTCAGGTTTTGATCATTTGTGCGCAACTGCTCAAGCATTATAGATCGCGGCTGAATTTTTCTGACAAAGTCTCCTCTCTGGGTGTGTGGACTAATGGTAGATGCAACAGTCAGATCTACAGGTCCACAGTAAGTTAATAGATGTTGCAATGCATAGAAGTGCGAACCGCACCGCATGCAAATCTCGCCAAAGTTTACCCCAATATGTCTACAGAGCGATAGAGATTCGAAACATTTTTTCTGGTTTTCATTCATTTTAATTATTAAGACTGATTGGGTTTGTAGCTTAAAATCAAAACCTCAGTTGCTTTCATAGGGCCACGCTTGTTCTTTGGGTATGTACAACAAGTGAATGATGCCCTGATCATCTGTTGTATATGAATGCCACACTGCTAGTAGTTCATTCAATTATACGAGATAACGATAAAGATCAGAAGACGTCTTGGGTGTTACTATTATCTGGTTCCGTGGTTTATCCCACTTCATCACACACAACTAAGGAATCATTGGTAATTATTGGCATAGAAAATTATTTTTCGACTTTCGGGTAGGCCACCGTTCAGAATTGAATTTTTCTTTTCAAGGAGTGATGAAGATTTAGAACTCAAGTATGGTTCACATATGCTACTATAAGTAGTAGGTATGGGAATATTTTGTCGATTATCAAGTAGTACGCAAGGCAAATTTATTTGTGAATGAAAATAACCAATTTGACTGAACAGACGTTAGTAAATGCATCTTTGTTCTCAAATCAAAAATTTTAGGAATTAGTTCATATTACAGCTTTTACCTCATTCTCGGAGTAGACCTGTAATCACAGATATTGAGTAACTGTGTCAGTTTATGATAACCTTCGGATATTCGTCAGTTCAAGTGAAAATATGTCTTTATGATGTTGCTTATGTTGATGATCATAACGTAGAATAATAGACTACGTCGTAAAATTAGTAATAAGAAAGACAGGCATTATATACGTGTACATCTTAACAGCACAGGCAATTAAGTACGGCATCAACTCGGGAATAGAGGAGAATACATGTACACCTACTATGTATGAATATAATTGATATGGAACGGTTTGGAACTTGGAAATGAAGCGTCAGGCTATTATAGGGGTACATAAACCCGTGACAACAATTCTTAGACAAATGCATGAAAAGTAGATAAAAAGTACCAACCTATAACTCTGAATCCACATCATCACACAGCAATTCCTCTGATGCAGGTTTACCTCTTATACGTCATCGATACATATCCTCTTGATAAAGACCACAGAACATCGTAACAAGGGCAACATCCGATTTCACCATAAGCTGTGAACGCCATACTCTGTCTACATTCATAGCTGATAGTTATAATGGCTGCTGAAGCCTGATAAGAACGCAGATGATGTAATCATTGAAAAAGAAGACTCAAATTCATCATGCTGGCACGAATAGCAACAATGGAAGAAGAGCAAGGAAAATCAAAGCAACATCGACGGTAATAGGATGGACCGACAACATCAAGCAGTGGGTACAGGGAAGAATGATGAAGGCAGAAAGGAGTAGGCCTACACCAACGGTCGGTGATGAACAAACGACACTTAATCTGTCATTAAAACGATAGTAGTCGAACTTATCAGCACAATGACCAAGATTAACTAGATTAAACCCAAATTTGCTGATGACAGTTCATGGGATGCCAAATTATAACCAAAATTTATCGGAGAAAATGTAGTCGAGGAATAACGGCGTATACTGAGGGTCACGCGATTCTTACGTCAGCTACGCAGTCAGAGCAACTCCTGCTTCTCGACTAAGGACAGAATAACTAAGCATAATGCACCTTGCTAAGCATAATCCCAAACTTGCATATTATTGAAAGCCATCTGAAAGGCAATGAGTTATATAGTCTTGAAGATGCACAATGCTAAATGACTGTACCTTTGAACTGTCTTTTAATTAAATGACTGATAGCTGTGTTAAACACATATGTAGGCCTACATGTTGAACACCTACTCCAAGTCAATAATTATGTCAACTTGATGCTGCATCTAAACAACCAGTTACAAAATATTGTGTTATTTGGAGAGGACAAGGGAATACCGACCTCCAACCCACTTTCATACTGAATACAGAAATCGTGAATTTGAAATGAATTTGCAACATATTGTGTTGTGTACAATCGTACACGGTGATGACTTTGTTTTATTTTCCTATATATTTAATGAAGCGGATTCTTCCGTATTGTAAGAGGCTTTTTACGGAATTGACATACATAAGCTTTGTTTATCATGTACTAAATTCCTTTTCACCGCTGCAGGATTGCTAGTTTCAATTAATCGACGAAGGAAAAAGTGATTGTAGTTTCATATAGAAGACTCTAAATGCAACATAAATTTTAATAAAGAGTAACACTTGTTTTCATGAATTCCATTAATTGCCGTAGTGAATACGTCTCTGAGTTTTTTTATTTTTTATGAGTATTGCATACTCATAGGCTGTCCATGCTTATCAAATGCTCAACTAGTTTATTAAGCATGTTTTCACAACACTGTCGAATTGGGGAATTCTACCTACTTTCCACCTGCTATTTCACACAGTTTTGGTCAAGAATCCGGTAATTTGATTCATCTCCTACGCATTTGCTTCATCTAGCTGGATATTTAAAACTTTGATAAACAGAACTGTTTTCACTTGAGATAATAAAGTATAAAATTTTGTGAAACACCATTCTTATCGCATTTATGCAAAGAAGGATCGTTCTTTAATCGTAATTGAAATATTTCTATAATTAAGAAGAAAGACGGAATTATGAAATTAAATCGGCCACTGTCAGACATCAAGCCTCTTGAACACCTGTTACCATATGCAACAAATTGCGCTCTATGAGTAATTGACACGAACCTGATATAGGCCTACTTGCAATCTCGAATTCGAGATATCGGTACTTGGAAAATATTGAACTCGAGATTGAATTCATTAGTTCGAGTCGCACTTTATCTGAATCGAAGGGCTTCACTTAGTTAGTTATCCAGTTTTAATCCGATGATTTCCCCGTGTCCGAGGGTGGCCGGATGTCGTGCCGCAATCGCCTTCACACCTCGTCTCCATTTCCCTCTGTCCAATACGTACTTTTTCGTCAGGCCTATCCAAGACATTTCTCTTCCACTAGCGTCTTCCACATTTTCTTGGGTCGTCCTCGCTTTCTTCTACCCCCAAAATTCAGCGCTCTCCTCAAAGCACTAAATTCATCCGTCCTCAAAACATGGCCACACCATCTCACTCCATTTGTCCTTAATAAACTATCAACACCTTCATTCAACCCAAGCAACCGCATCAGCTCTTCACTGTTGTAAAAATGGCGCAGTGCTTTTTCGTCGGTGGTGGCAGCAGCTCCAATACTTAGCGCACAAATAAATAGCTTCTACAGATTCCCAAAAAAATGTCCTTGTTCAATTAATGGTGTCGGAGCACAGGATGAAAAGACTTTACTCCTAATAAGCATAGTCGAGTATGTTCTGACCACTTCGCCGACGTAAACAAGACAAAGAATCTATGAGATGGTATGTTACCTGACCAATATCGAGCCAATTAGTCTCTATTTCGTTTGCGACCTACCGCAATCTAATGTCTCAAATGATTCCAATGACTGAATATTTTTCAGAGTGCATTCTGTCTAAAAGCGATCTTAATTCAATGATTTCGAATTAGAACAACATTTTGACTTTTATCTAGAAATATTGTAAATTGAAGCCACTGCGATGCATCGAAGCATTCATACTATATTCATTTCAGACAATATGTTACCAAATTTATGTACGTACAACTGTCAAATACTGTAGATGTGCAACATGCATAATTTTTATCTTAATATTGACTGAATAATACGTTACTTCAAAAAATGGTGAACGGAGTTTGATAGCACTTCTCCTATTATGGAAGAGATACACCAACTGTAAAAAGTTGCATGCTGAATTTAATTAATATTAGTGCAAGTACTTTTATCTTTTTTCAAATCGCATGACCTGAGAAAACACTTGATCACCTTCCATGACTTCTTATTGACAATTTTTGAAGCTAATGGCTCACTGCATAGCAGCAGTCAGCGGAGAATAGTTGCAGGGTCGTGAGAAGATTCTGCTAATTCACTATCATGTTGATGACTTGGAACTAAGTTAAATGATTCGATCTAGTAAAGCAATTATCCAAGCGATGACCAAGACAGTGGCATAGGTGGTGGTGATGATTATGACCCGCTTTTAGTCAAAAGACTAGAAAATTAGCCAAATTGTATGCGTTTCATCTCTCAAGTGATCGTCTTGAGAACGAGAGCAGTGAAACACATGTTTGCATAAAAGTTTATTCCTTCAACACTTCGCAGACCTGTCCGCCAGATTCATCAACCATGCCAGTTATCTCAACATGCATGGTGACAAAGTGGATTTCGGACTTTAGGGATTATTCCACTATGCAGTTCTTGTCAGAAAATCCCGTTCGGTGCATCTGATGTGGGTGACACTCGTCACATGTCTATCAGTTTGCATGCGACAGTCAACTGGTAAACGCATTAAGAAATTCGTCATGAATTCTCTATTCATGAATCAAGTAATGTCTACAACTAACGCCGCTCGGAAGATAAATTCGAGGCGCGCGATACATATCACAAATTTTGATGGATGAATTCGCCAAAATCTAATGACACTACTCACTGTAGAACATTAATCGCTAAAATCTGGCTCTTATTTTCAATCATTGTTGAGGTACGTCATTTCATTAGGCGTGTTGAATTTGCACTAAAATTTCCCTGCCAAATGACAAAATTATTGAAGACAACATGACTAAATGCCGTCGATAGCATGACTAATGCAAGGGCTAAAATAGCATATCGAAGTAATGTATTCAATATGTAAAAAAGGTCTGCATTTGACTATTTGACTTCGAAAAACATTGCAATTGACTTCAAGCTATTGCAATTACTTAGTCGGTGCAATTTTGGCCGCGCAGCTATTTTTCAGGCTGAGCCGGTCCAATCAATTTCCATGTCTTACCACATATCATATTTCTCAGTTACAGGAGACTTCAAAACACTGTACATGACCAAAATCTCTATTCATTGGTTTACTTATTGTAGAGAATTTCTATCTTTTACTTATTTATGATGTTATTGATTATTTCCTCTCTTAGACATATTTATGAAACACTCGCTATCACCGACTCAGCTACTGTGATAGTCGTCAGACCAAAATTGTACTGACTGAGTTCATTTATCTTTCACGACAGCGCAAATTTAAGAATAGTTTGACCTTCATTTACAGGAATTGTAGGCTAGAGAATTCATTGTTCACTTCAATATGGCATCCGACTCCAAATTCTAATACATAGATGGTCCTTCAAATGAAGCATAAATGATAAAATTGAAGAGTTTTCGTCTCGTCTGTGGGAAAGCAAGCAAGACTACATGTCATCTCACCAATATAAGGAGCTGCGAGGAACCCCTGAGGAGACATTGACAAATTTGATGCTTTGATCTTGCTGCATTATCTGTTTGAGGAAATGCACTGTAGTATATTGGACAAATTTCCTGGATTTTGGTGCCTGAATTCAGACAAAAAATGTGTACATTAAATTTAGAAATACAAACACGAATAAATATGATAGGCACTTACGAATTACTTCTGAGAATTATGCAACTCAACCGACAGTTCAGAAAATCTATGTAGTTCTCTTTGACATCCACATAATGCAACAGCATTCTACCTCTTTGATGATCGGTGCTTCTGTAAAATGCAAACATCTGAAAGATAACGAAAACAGCTGATTTACTGACCCTGACCTACTTCTGGAAGCCGCCATCGTTTAGGTACCGTTGTCATGACAGCGCGTGTCCACGAAGTTTTATTGTTCTCAATGTCAATGACCGTTCTAGTCCTTTTATATTATATAGTGTCGGATTTCTATGGTTGATACCATGTAGCTGATATGTGGTTATGTTCAGGCTCTTTGGTGAATTCCTCTCTACCCGAGAAAAATTTTTGTTTACTTTTGAAATTGTCGTAAAATACATCAACCTTGGCAATTTTCAATGCTTTGTCATGATTTTCATGGTCATTTTGAAATTTTGCATTGGAAAGATTTATGGTGCATTTCAAATTTAGACTATATTTTCTAGTAACGTATTTGATTTATTTTCATGACGATTCAACGGTCGTGCATCCAATGACTTTTAAAGTTCTAAGTTCTTCTTGCTATAAATTCGTGCATGTTTTTTGAATAGAAAGATGTCTTCAGACTTGAACAATTTAAGCTCAACAATTCCTTGGCAGGCGTAGTTTCACCCTACAAGGGCTCGTCAGTTCAGCTCGGAATGGCCCGAACTACCTTAATATATCTAGAATGGCTGAACAAGCTGAAGGACTGCAATCTTTCTGAGGTTTTTTTGAAGCATAGCAAAAGGTGGACAAAAGTTAATTTTTCAGATCCGCGTTTGCATTCGATCTGCATCCGCAAGAATTCTTAATTTTTGATCCGCATCCGAATTTGAGCTGTATCCGCACCAAATCCACAATGGTTAAAAATCTTCGGGCTTTTTTGGTTTTGTGGATTTTACAACTATACATCCAATGAACGTTTAGGCTCTATGCATTATTAGTTTAGGCTCTATGATGTAGGGTCTATGCATTATAGGTAGCCTACCGTGCTGATAGGCTATTACAATGGATTAAAACTCAGTCTAACTTCAGTCTACTGGCACAGTGTAAACAAATTTGCAGAATTTTTATTATTTCTATTATTATTTATTATTTACTTTTTTAGGATTTATTATTGTATTATGCTCAGAGGGCAAAATAGGGATCGTTGAATTTGTTGATTAAGTCTTTCATCCTCAACATTCAAGATCTTTGATCCGCATCCGCGCGGATGCGCATTGTCCAGTTTGAGTATAGCAGGGATTCAGATTAATCAATTAGCTCATACGTCAAGATATGCATTGCTCGAGAAAACCTAGCCAAAATCAGCTGACTTAGATATAGCCTAAGCCAAGCTCGACCGAAGCCGTGACTAAGCTTAGCAGTATGTAATCTATTCCACTTTTCTAAATCACTTAACTGCTGCATTATTCGATTGCTGCACATCCCGCACAACAATTCCTCATTATTTTTCATGAGATTTTTTCTCATATATGTCTGATGAAATTTCATGCGGATTTCGAACGTTTTCGCATAAAGCATCTCATCAAATTTCATGAGTTTCTCATAGAAATCTCATTAATGAATTAACAGTTGCTCTTTCGTACTTCTGAATTAATTTTTCTGGCAATGAGTTATTGAGGCATTCTTAGCCTCACTGCACTGTCCCTGAGCATTTTCACGTCATGTCCAGAATACTATTTCAGTATTCGCAATAATTAACCATTATCGTTATCACGACAAGATAATGAACTGTGATCGCATATATCTCTATTTTCAACATCCTGCATTCAACATCTAATTGTAAAGTCAAATTATATATAGTGTACATCATTTCGAGAAGGCTGATGCAGATCACTATGATATATTCCATATTGTTGCTCTTTATCCTTTATAGAATAAACTTGGAGATTCTTATCGATTGAATATGCTTTTTTTATGACTCTTTCCTTTCGCACCTAGAATGCATACCTTATTACTTATAAACTTATTTTCACAAAAACCTCATGAATGCTCATGATTTTCACATGAACGCATCATGAGATATTATCCTCATAAATGTTCTCACTATCACTCATTATATTCTCATCAAAGCATCATGAGTTTAATATTTTCTCATAAGAATATCATGAATTCGCATTAAATTTCATGAGATCTCATGAAAACTTTTCGTTAGGGTGCTAGCACGCCCGAGTCAGTCACGCAGAGAATTTGTCTGAAGAGGATCTATAACTATCATCAACGCTTAATTTCAAATAAATAGTGACTGTCTACTCATTAATGTTCCCATAATCTGATCTAAAAAAATCTCGATACAAATCATTTAGATTGCTAGACATTATTCAAGAGTAACTAAGTGATTTTTTCGCACTTATTTCCGAGGAGGAGAAAATGGAGAATTATGATAAGAAAAAAATCGCTTTTTTCGCTAGTTTAGGCGATGCTCTATTAATTACTGACTTTGAACATTAGCAATCCTTTTTCGTGGTTGTTTCAAGAACTAGACGAGCTATGATATTCGTTCGACCTTGCAAAAGACGGAGGAAATAAATTTCTTTAAGAAATGTTCGTCATTTTTATTTTTAATTTTTTCTTCACATTATCATGTTATTGTCTGACTTTCTGCATCTAGCTAGTGTGTGACAAATATCAAGTAACGTAAACAATATCAAGATGCTCAGATTCATTATTCTTTCTTTTTCAGAGACAATCAATGGTACAGCACTAACGTTTTATCCTTTCCAAGACTATTCTTGACTAATGATTGTGCTAATAGAGGAATTTTTTATCATTTAAGAATTTATTTCTGTGCAGCTTCCAAAACATTTTTTTCAGAAATCAGAAATCAAATATTTATTTGCAATAAACATTGTAAGCATTGTAAGTACAAGCATGTATTGGCTTGGTTACAATTGAAACTTTCATGAAAGTAAGCGTCAATCAAGTTTTCCATTTACAATTCTGCAAAGATGATAAACCCGAGAGGTTAGTTACAGGGCATCAGGATCATGCACGCTCAAAGTGAAAGAGAGAGGAGCATAGAGTAGGGATACATTGGTAGAGTGTTGACTCAAAAAAGTGTCTGTGTACAATGAAAATTATTATATGAAAAGATTCATTTTTTGCGCAGATTACGTTCCCGTAATCCAAAAAAAAAGATATTTGAGCAGTTTTAAAAAGGTCAACATTTTGCCAATTTATATGCGACCGAGATGGAGTCCTCTTCATAATTGGTATGAAGCAAGTTGGATATCAAAAGAAATGAATATTTGTTAATAGGCATCCTAATTATGCGGAAATTAAGCTGATTATCAAGGGAATTTCATGATCCGTATTATAATGGAAGTCTTCATGAAACAGTCGCGATATTATTCGTGCTTTCTTGGCTGAAATTTCAAGTATTACCGCTAAATTCAATTTTCATCGGGTTGATTTTATGATTCACAAAATTCATGTTTCATTCTCCATGAATCTGAATAGCGATGTTGACCCATTTACATCTTTCAAAGTTAATTGAAATCATCGTCTTTGATTATGTGATTTAGCTCTGCCAGTGACAGATTGCCTGTGATATGATCACGCTTAAGAAAACACTCTTGAGGTTGACCATGAAAGTAATAGGAACCCATCGAATTGCTAATCTAACAAACGCTGTCATGACACTGAGAATCTGTAAAATAGCATAATTCCTTCTGCATTTGTATATAAGAAGATGTGTCGTAGCATGTCGTTTGTAAAAAGACTTAAGACAAACTCTAACCACTCGGATATTATCTGGCAAGCCTATTTAGTTAGGTCTTGTGTTTTGTCATCTGTCATATTGTTGGCCAAACATGTGTGACATCAGTTGTAAATTTTTTAAGAAATTTGAACAGATTTATCGTTTAGCAATGAAATGGGCTAATGTAAAGAACATTCTCTGTTTGAGAAGCAGATTGGATAAGTCATGCAAAAAACTTATTTATAACATCTCAAAATCCAAATCTGCGCATCCTCTGTGCCAATTTTTATTGTTCGTGATAATTTGAATAATGTGAGGTGAAAATTAATCCTTCTGCCTCTACAACACAGGTCTTCTTTGTATAATAAGTCTTTTATCAAATACTCTTGTTTATCGTGATTTCTTTTGTGTAAGATTTTTGTGTTACATACCGCTCTCGTATTGACCTCAATAAAGTGATTATTATTATCATTATTATTGCAATCATGATCACTCAATTCCGTGGCACTTTCTTCAAAACTGCAAAAAAGTGCATATCTCACATTTGGTGACAATTACCAACTATATCCCCTTCGCGTTCATTTTATAAAACCGAAAGTGTATACACACTGGGGATTTAATGAATGCGGAGTTACCACTCTACCTAATATACTTACTCTATGGAGAGGAGGATCCTAGAAAATACATAAAATATGTTATTCCAATAGAGCATTCTTCCAGATTATTCTATTTATATTTAATAGTCTTTTCCTATCTTATTATTAAGTCTTATTAATAACCCAGGATCAACAAGAGGACGATAACGTGCATAAAAGAATAGTTCACATTATAAAATAAAACTACCTCACCTGTAATTAATGTGACAGCTTCGAATGCAGACACGAGTGTTGATTCTTGGTGCACGACGTTTAACTGCTGGTTCTACAGTTCGACTGAATGCATAAACTGCAACGGTGACTATGATATCGTCATCTCGATTAGTGCTCGTCGTCGAAAGATCACTGCACATTAGAAGCAAATAGCTATATATTTCGTTTTTTAAACCATTTTGTTTTTATTTTAGCAACGATCATTCTTCAAGATATGATTCATCATAGTTAATACCCGATAAATTTATCATTGACTGGTTGTGGTTATTGCCAGGATGGGTAGTGTTTTAAACTAACCCACTAAAACGAGTGCTCAATTATATCATGCAATCATTTGAAAAATCATGGACAAGATATACTGAATGTTTTGAATGCTCACTAGGTGACATGCCACGCTCAATCACGCGTAATTCACGCGTGAACCACGCGTAATTACACATGACCCCAAACATCCGTGGCTATGCGGGATATTACTGCAATATCTGTTATATAAGTTAGTATAGTTGGCAGTCCTGTTATATAGCCTTTGCGTCTCATGTGTCTGCATGTATCAGAGGCTAAACAATGTGATAGGACCTCAATTTCATGCTCAGGGAAGACAGAACATGCTTAGCGGTTCATCCGTGGTTCAAGCGGCAGCGCAGACAACCGTAGACGACGCGCAAACTATAAACGCTCGCCCGCGCGTATTCATAAACATTTCCCATGTTTTAACAGCATCAGATCAAGTGATTTCTGACTCTTAGTGCAGCGCGTATGTACGTGGGTAGAAGAATAGACTGTCCTTAACCACGGATGTTTGGGGTGTTCCGTAATTACACGTGAATCACGCGTGGCATGTCACCTAGTGCTGTTTCAATTTTCTTAGATGTGAAAGAAGTGGTAGATAAGTGAAATATTCTGCACGAAAGACGACGCTTATGAGGATGTGATCGAAAAAAGAACTACAATGGTAGTCTATACAACCACCGATAGGCTAGGCCTACTTGCTGAGAATCTGCATAGACAAAATTGACGATGACAGCCGAGCAAACGAAGCTTGTTATCGCTGATGCTGAGTCTGCTGCCCTTCCACCACACACCCAATGCGTTGCGAAGGCATCTCCTTCGAGTTTTCGAAGGCAACGCTCATCCTGAACTTGGTAGAGGAAGCCAGTAAGAATATGTTTTGAAACGGAACCATTTTGATATTGCCAAAGTATATTACATCAAGAAGTTGTTCTAAATTATTTCAGCTTCACGCACTTTGCAATTTCTTAATAAAATACATAGAGTCAGTTAAGTTAATTCATGATCAGCATTTCCATTATTTCTTCAATGTATCACTTTCATGGGTTGTAGGCAGTACTGCCGTACCAAGCAAGAACACCGTATGTCCAAATTTTTCAAAATCGATTTTTTTTCAATTTCGAGTTCATCATGGACCACTTTATTCCTACTCACGGCATTGGACTCTAATTCAAATCAATTCAGCATGAAAAAACTACTTATTTGTGGCACTGTGGTAATGTTGCTAAAAATCGCATCGGATTACCAAGCAAGAACACCGTATAATACTGAGTCACCTAACAGTCGTTTATTTGTCTTAGGAATATTCTCCTAGGCACGTCTTTATGAAATTATATCAATCCTGGAATAATAAGAATACTTCGTTCGGTGTTTTAAACGATTTTGTTGGTGTTTGACATGTTTCAAAAACTTGTTTTCATTCGAACTTTTTCTTGGTGTCGATCTTCTCCTGAAATGAAGCGATCATCGAGAAAAAAGTAAGTTGAATTTATTATACGTACTGTATGCTACTCTTTTTGCAAGATTTTACAGTAAAGAGCTATAACGTAATGACATTCAGATAATCTGCTGTATGAAATTTGTATTAGAAGAGACAATTTATGTTACGGTTCTATAATTCTAGTTAACTTACGACATAAAGAAAAGCCAGTGTAACATATAGACTGAAAAACCCTGATAATCTTTTTGAGTAAGTGCGTAACAGATAGTAATATGCATATTGTTCATGTATCGAATATGTAGTAATTAGAAGCTGAAAAGTAACGGGCGTAAAAACTATCCTGAAAATATTTTGGTTTAATGAGAACACCCTACGCCAAAATACGAAAAAGGCAGATTGCTGCGAATGGGAATCGAACTCCTCAGGCGCGGATAGGCTAAGGAGATCGCTTACCCGACGACCACTGCGACAGATGCTCTAACGGCTCTGTGGCTTTGGGGATGTATCATATGTGATATACTTGATGCTTTTGTCAGTAGACTCGATTTTACTTATTTTCTCCGAGGATATGGAAATTGTGATCAAGTTGATTGTGTTACACTGCTTGAGCAAAAATCTCGCAAGTTCGCATAGACTACATACTGCATACTTGTATTCATTTCTGAATAACGATAAATAACATTTCATCAGTTGATTATTTCCTTTTCAGGCTTTCAGTTGAAGAGTTCGCCCTTCTCCTGATGGAGCAATCAGAGAATGAAGAGGATCAATCAGAGAATGAACCGCCTACATGCTCTGATCAAGCGTCGCCTCCTTCCGCCTCCTTGACTCAATGTATCGCGCAGTCCTCCTCGTCTACTCCGCATCAGCTGCAAAAACTGGGAGAAAATCGACCCTACTTGAAGGACATCTCAGCCTTCAAAGTTTTCGTGGTTCTTTAGATTTTTTCAAAAAATGCTTTTCAGAGCCATTCAACAAATTCAATTTACTAAAGAATTCCACAAATGTGAAGGAACCTGCACCAAGAATGCGACCAAGAGGAATCGCAAAACAGAAGAAGGATAAACTGAATGCGTCCCTGTTGCCTCTCATTCCGGTCCGGAGACGCAGTTATTGGAGGAACCTGCCGGAATCAGACAGAAGCCCCGACCTTCTTCAGTGCAGAGACAAGGCACAGAATACTATGTACTGAGATTTTTGTGTTTGGATTAATAGAACTACATGTATGGCAATTTCAAATCCATGGCACACGTGCATGTCATTCAACTCGACATACATGTACATGTACGTACCGTAATCTGCTAATTAAGTGCCGTACTTTCATATCACATATTTTGTCGTATATGTTTTGTTTCGTTGTTTTGATACCAATCAGGCATGCCCGATGTAAAATTAGATACTTAGATTAGATTAGATTCAGTTGCTTGTTTTGTTGTCTTACATGCAAATGATGCTCATGTCTCAGGTATAGCCTACTAGTATTTACACAAGGCATTACATGGTTAATGACAGATGTCACATAATTTCATGGGCTGTGTATTAACACTAAAGATTTAAGACTCTACGAAGAATGAGTATGACGTGACATGATGCATAAAGTCAATTAAAAATCGTAAATGTACATGTTCAACATTTTCTAATAGGCCTATCTCACATGTAGGCCTAGGTGTACAATTACATCGAAATGGTGTTCATCAAGGTTAGTTCTATCATACTTGAGAGCATTAGCACAGATTAATGCCATGAAATCAGCTTAAAATACAAGCACATCAGTCGAGAGGTAATAAGTAGAAACATACGGTGTTTTTGCGTGGTAACACTCAAACTGAGATTTATGATTTACCAACGAAGAACATACTTTCAACATCCATGAAGAGTAAATCGAATAAAAGGCAATTATGGCACTAAAGATGATGAGTCTTCATTGTTCTTCAAATTAGAGATCACTTATAATATGAATAACTTGGCTTGTCTAAAATGTGTGAGCTCAAACGCGTTTTTAGCTCTCCTGAAAACTTTTCAAAATGGTTCATACGGTGTTCTTGCTTGGTACGGCAGAGTAGGCCTATATAGTCATATTATGTGGTGATTCTTGTAATCTTTCGATAATGTAAATTCAATGTCAGTTATTGTTTAGTGTTTAGTAAAGTAACACTATTTATTTAGGCTGCTTCTAATGGCCCTCTCCCGACCTCGCGCGATCCCTAGAACGCCCACAAATTGCATTTGAAGAATTTTTATTTAAAAAAACTTTAATTTTAAAATAATTTGAGCATGAAAGGGTGAAAATTGAATATTTTTTTTCTCGAAAAACATTTCATCGAATTTTGATAGATATGAAGTTTTCATTGTAAATGCTGAATCCTATTTATTTTACGAATAATTGATAGACTTACCTGTTTCAATCAGATGCAATGACAGGAAAAAAACAGCTTTGAAAAAAACGTTTAAAACATGTTTTTTTTTTCAATTAAACCTGTCTTTAACCCACCCTGGTCTTATTGCTGCTTGACATGTCTAACACTCTTTGTGAATGATGTTGAAGTGGATGTCATTTCATCTATGATTATCACTGTTATGAGTTGCTAATATCGATAGTGTAGGAATCTGTTACAATTCTTTGAAAATTAAATAAACAAGTTAGGTGTACATTATAGCATTTTCAATTCCCCATCATCTGTCATCTTCACAAAGAATGATAGACAATTCAAGCAACAATAATCACAAATAGTCAATGATAAATTCATCAGGTATTAATGACTACTATGAATCAGATCTTAAACAATAATCGTTGTTTGAATAAAAGCAAACTAGTATTTGTCTCTATTGTGCAGTGATCTTCCGACATAATTGTTAAAGTGAACTATTCTTTTATGCACGTTATCGTCCTCTTGTTGATCCTGGGTTATTAATAAGACTTAATAATAAGATAGGAAAAGACTATTAAATATAAATAGAATAATCTGGAAGAATGCTCTATGGGAATAACATAGTTTGCGTATTTTCTATGATCTTCCTCTCTGTTTCATTTTGAGCGTGCATGATCCTGATGCCTTATGACTAATCTATCACCTTTGCAGAATTGTAAATGGAAAACATGATTGACGCTTACTTTCATGAAAGTTTCAATTGTAGCCAAGCCAATACAAGAGCAATGTATCTGAGCATCTTGATATTGTTTACGTTTTGTTACACACAAGCTAGATGAAGAAAAGTCAAGCAACAACATAATAATGTGAAGACAACAAAAAAAAAGAACCACTTGAATTATGTAAAAATTCAATCAAAGTTCGTGTCTTCTTTCCGTGTTGCACATCAGAACCATATTTAACGGGAGCTGGTATTCTCAGCTTCCACATCAGGTCAATGTTTTGGTTTTTCCATTTTTCGATCTCTCTCTCTCTCTCTCTCGATCAATGGTTTTAATTGTCACATTTGTCAATAATGATAAATAAAACTGTAAACGGCTCTGTGGAATAATCTTTGGAAGTCTGTATTTCATCTCCAGATACATATTTTGGCATTTTGAAGACCTCCACTTTAACATTACGTCATAATTACATCAAAATAACATATATATCGAAATTAACATGGAAAAGAGGCGCACATTTTTGTAAAAGAATTAATTTCTTTCTCTGTCGCACTGTGTAACCACTGTAGCTGTTTTTCGTTGTACTTTTTTTCATTGCTAAAACATAATCAAAATAACCTTCATGTGTTCTTTAACATTTCTCCATTACAGTTTCCTTCTCTATCTGCAAAGAACAATATACTCATAAGAAAAATAGAAGTGACAGGAAGAACTGTAAGGAAATGAGTATTGAATTAAAAGATTTTCGACAGTCAATTAGGAGTTTGAGAAATGTGATGAAAAATGATTTTGGTGGCAAAGCATTGGTCCAGAAAGTTGGAAATTTCAATGGAAGACGTGTCATTCAATTTAACAAAGTTAATGGTGAAGAGGTTTACATGGATGAGAACTGTAAAGTTGTTGACTGTAATAATGTAACAAACAAATATCAAGTGAATACTCTTTATCTCACAGATCTATATCAGCTTCAAATCTTCGATAAATGTGTAAACGGCTTTACAGTTCTTGAACCAAAGACAGCAGAAAGTAAGTATTCTTTTTACTCTGAAACCGGTAAGTATGACATTCAAATAATTAACAAATCAAATTTCAACAGGCACCTTTGCGATAGCCAGCAAGACTTTTTGACTAGAATTAGTGAAGTCGAAGTCGATGTGCTCGCTTTTCTCAAATTATATAATTGGTTTCCATAAATGACCATCGGTGTGAATCATCTACAATAATATAGGTATTGTCTGCAGAGGGAATCAGGCCTGGCCCGGGCGTGGATTCTTTGGGAACATAAACTGGCTGGGCAAAGCCCGGGTCGCCGACATTAAGCCGTTCGTGTACAGTTCAGGGTAGAATTCTACCCCAGCTGCATTCAACTTAGCACATTATTTTAATTACGCACGTTGGACAATGAAATTAATGGGTACTCAGCTGCTGTGATTATAGATATTGGAATAGTCTATGCACATAAAATGATGTCAATTTAGTCAACCAATATTAAGGAGGATAATTTGAAAAGAAATTGTGCAGATTGCGTTATGAGTCACTCTTGAAGATGGTAAATTCAATCACCTCCTTTTCGTCAAAAAAAATTGGAGACTTCATTTCTGTATTTCGTAGTTTTTTATCTATAGCGTAACTCTTAACAAGAAAAGTTTGGGAGAACTCGCCTTCAGCGTACCGAAACTCGTGTTTTTGCAAAACTGCACCAGATAAAATTTCAAAAGAAAAACAAAGCCGCACGAATGTGGTCAGCAGCATTCAAGACCTCTCTGTTCCTGTTATTATAGCCGGAAAATCAATGGATTCCTACTGTTTGTAAACTCAAAGTAAACATAATATCCTTTCAAAATGAGGCTTCAATTGAATTTCCGACTAAAATTGTTTAGAAAACATTCCACAATTTCGCAAAATATTTAATTCCTTTAAGTCTCTTCCTAAGTCTTTTAAAAGAAGGTCAATGACTGTCTATAAAATTACATGCAAGAAGTTCAGCATGAATGATTCAGCATTTCATGTGAATATGATCATATGGCCTATGTAAATGAAAACTTAATAGTTTTCAATTCGAAATATGTAAAATGAGCGAAAAGTGTTCCTTTTGCTCCACTGTCCATGCTGGAAATTTGCATGAAATAATTGATTTGGATTTCAATGAATGAATCATACTCGTAGACAATGAAATACGTCTTGTGAGAGATGATGAAATGACTTGTGGTTCTATAAAAAAATTTCTTAGGGAAAGCCAAGAGTTTTTGATGTTCTGTAAAATTATTCATGAAATTGAACATATTTTGACTATTTCGCCCCTCCTCAAGACATAATCAATGATAGCACAACAATTCTAAAGCATGAAGTTTAAAGTATACAGCGTCACATGGAATGCGATAATTAAAAAGAATCCTAGTACCCTTTTGTTAAAGCAAATATTAGGTATCTAATAATCAGTGCCTAGACCCAGCCCCTACCCAAGATGTTTGAAAAATGTTATTCATTATTACTTTAATGAAGAATCAATTGTTAATTTAGAACTTTTATTTGTAGTGCTGTTTTGTTAATAAGAAATTTTTGCAATCTTCACGCTTAAAATGAGGTTTCATTCTTCTAATTATCATTGGTTATTTTAGTTTTCAATTTCTCATCCTTGCTGTTGTTATAATGACTGTTTTGAATTCAGTTCAGTGACATGTTTTCATATTTATATACACTGTACTGACAAGTCTATATTTGAAAATGCTCTTTTATGATCAAATGTGATGGGCGGATCGTAGTGTCTCTGCTTGACTGTTTGCATTTAGTACATTGAACTTAGTGTACAATATTTTTATGAAAGCATTTAGAATCCTTGATGCTGCATCTTTTCAATTTATATTCCTGTACTTTGCTAGCCTTTATCAGAGCTTTCTTGAGAGTTCTTGTTCTATGAGTTGTCCGAACACTAATTTGCTACTGCATGGTTTGAATTTCATTTTTGTAGGAATGTTGTGTTGTCATTTCCTGTCTGTCATGGAGTTGGACATCTAGCCGAAATATAATGGCAATATTGAGCATTGTAGAAACTTGGCTTTCCCAAAAAATATTATTATGAGATGAACATACGGTAAATTCAAATTTTAATTCTGTAGAAAACTTGATTATTCATGTAGTCAATGGTTAGCTACTGTTGATCATACAAACATGTTTTAACTCAATGTTTAACATACGGGTATAGGCAGGGAAGTGAATAACAAAAATTCTTTTGAAAATAGATGAATACGAAATGAAATCTGCTAACACAATTGGGCAGATTAAATAGGAATAGAATGAGTAAAATTATATCGCTTAAATAATGAATAGTTATTAATAGCCGACTGTCAAACTTCAACGAAATACATGCACATGTACAAATTACTCAACTCTATTTTGCCCCGTCTGTTTTGAACTTCGAAAACCTGAGGGTGGCTGCCATAATTCAATCGCTCCCAAAATTGCAGTGCAACACATTCGGCATATGCTTGCTTCAGTAGTGGTATCAATTTTTACAAACTCGGTAATCTTGTTACTTTAGATAACAATTCAAAATTTTAATTCTACTTTACTTAAAAATTGATGCTTTGAGTATCTATTGGAAATTGATGGTAGATGGCTTTGATAAGCGATACGTTTTGATCAGTTATTGTTTGGAAACGTCCAAAGGCAATGCTAGAAGCATGTATGATTGCATAGTGATAGTTTAGCGGCGCTGAGCTAAAATAAGGAATCTTTGAAAATGCATGTAAAGTAGATATTGTCGGCTACTATCTTAGTTATATATCATGGAGACAAAAGGTACAGTGGCTGCATCCAAATGAACGAATGCAAGCATGATAGATGATAGTCTGCCCATATTGTGGCCATTTTGTGTCTTGGTATCCACTATTTGTAGTATGAAACGGACAGCATTACTTGTAAAGTCATCATGAGTAGTGTGTAAAGTAGATTGCTATTATTCATATGATAATTACATAGATGCATTCGTGGATGAATGAAGACGAAAATTGTAGCTTTATTTGTACAATGTAGATGGTCAATAAGTGATGATATTTGATGCAGATGCCTAAGTTCGTGAAAAATTGACAAAAATTCTCGATTCGAAAATTCTCAAAAAGAACTTTTTAAAAAGTCAAATTTTTGATATTCCGATGGGTTAATTTAATAAAATTTCGGCTGATTATTAGAATTTCTCAGAAACTACAGGTCACAGACAATTAAAATCGTAGCTATGATAGTTTTGAAGCAACAACAAAAAATGTCTACCGTGACTGGGTATACTGTAATAAGGTTGAGACTAATAAATAATGTACACAAAGGGAATTTTCTATCCTAAGAACATGCAATGATTTTAGTTGCACTTAAGAATTGATATCAAGATATTAAAGGAGCAAAAGTGTTGACATCTACCGATGTCAAACCTGACTAAATGAAATTATTCATAAAACTCATCCTCCGTATTTTTTCTCAAAATATCAAATCACATATTCCATGTTCTCAACTCACGACGGAACAATTTTTTATAGGCACCGAAATTCGTATCAAATCACCTGCAGATGGATCATATCACAGAAAAAATCGGTTATGGCACGCATCTAAAATATTATTGATGAACCATGTCACTGAAACTAAACAATCTTGCATCTCTTCAGTGACTTCAGTGCTTTTCATAGCTCTGCAAGGGTGATACGACGCAAATGAATGTTAATGAATTGTGATAGAAATAAATAACAATGATAGTCAATAATGAGCTCTGGTGATAGGCTGAAAAAGATGCAGTTGATAATAAATAGCATTATGTCAAAATTTAACTTAATAATGTTTCATTTAATGAAACAAAGTGAAGCAGGTTAAACTGTGTTTTATGTGATTTGATATGTTGGCGAAATAGTCCAGGGTAAAAATCCATTATGAGAATTGATATTATGCGAAATAATGCGACATTATCTATGAATATAACCAGCTTGATTTGGGGGACAACATGTAACACAACTGCCATGTCAAGATTAAATGCTTCAATGGACATGAAAATGAAAAGAGAAGAAAATGAAAAAAAACAGATACTAGTCCTGAAGAGAGTTTTCGAGACGTTCCCTGCAGGTAAATTGTGAGATAATTAAAACAGAATTCTGGCCATGAGTAGAACATGTGAGTTCGTCAGAAGTTACACGATATGATTTAAGTTTTGCCCCTTCTCTTGTACGGCAGCGACCCACGAAAGCGGGACCATTCATGATAGCCCCTCAAAAGTAACAGAGAAAAATGTCAGACAGCTTTGACTGAATATTAACAATTAAATTTTCATATCTAACATATTGACTTTTTGAGAAAAAAATGGAACATGAGCATTAGCATAACAAAGAAATATATGCGACTAAGCTAAAACGAGTAGGAGAATAAAGTTGAAGTAGAACCTGAGTTAGGCATCTTGTTGGCGGAGAAACTTCCGAAATTGATCAGTATTTGTTGTGCTTGGTCTATAGCTCCTTTCTTCAGCCGCTTGCTTCAAACTTGTTGGACAGTAATCTCTTGAGATAAAAAAGTAAAAGGTTTTGTGTCATATTTAAGAAATCTTCCCTTAACGTGCAAATACGACCGTATCTTAAAACTTGACCTCTGAATATTCTAGAGCAAATGTACATGGTCATGGCATGGGAATGTTAATAAAGTAACGGGGAAACTGAAATCATCCACCTTGTGGTACACATTGTGACTGCGCTCAATTCAGTAAGGCGTGTATGCATCTAGCTAAATTAGTATAAGTCAGAAAATTAACTTTTATCGACCGAACGTGCATTGAAATAAGATTTACAATCTGCTGCGCAGCGCTTCGTTACCGCTTGGGCTGGCACAATAAAAGTTAATGTTTACTGGACATGTACATTCAGAGAGGGATTTCACGATCTCAAAAAGTTCCAACTGCCTACGCTCAGTGAGGTTAGTTGCAATTTTTGCGACGGATCATCGAAGATGTCATCGACATGTCTGGGTTAGTTCTATTACCATAAATAATGTGTTGATAGAGCAAGGAAGATTCTACTGCTAAATGTTCACAAAGCCGAGAACGAATAATTCTCATTGTTTCACCAAAGTAGGTGGCCTGCGAGCATGAAGGACAAATGCACTAGCGAAGAAAGTACACGCAACCTTTCCAAGTGCAGCTCACTCGCTCATCCCCGCAACCACAGTAGATGCAATTAACTTTATTGCAGTCATTTTCGTCTTTAGCACATAGAATTTGATGCAAAGGTCGAGAGGTAAAGCTGATAGCTAGATATATGAAGACAAGTGCGTGTCAAGCTTCTTCTTATTTCTCTAGTGTCTCTTTTACTATGAAATGGTGGTGTGAGAAGTTGACTTTCTGACATAATTAATCTGTTATCCCGACTGATGGCCAAAACAAAAAACTAGTTAACATTTTGACGAATCCTGTCCATTTGTTCTTCAATATTTCATGAAAATACACTCATGAGTGAAGAAGATATAAGCCAATTATAAAGGACTACAACTTCCATCCTAAGGAATACCTTCAGTTTGTCTGAAGACATGACCTCCGAAAGTAACAGAGACTTCTTGAATGATAAACTTAATAGCATTTTCAAGCTAATCTTTAGTGAAGACAAAGTAACCTTGATACTGAATACTGGCTAGGAAGCTTTGTTCAAAACTAAAACATAAATCTTTTCTAGAAAAGCAGCTGAATACGAGATCAAGTAAACCAGAAAAATGATTGATAGCGTCTTCATGGTTAAATTATGTATATTAATATTACCTATCTTACTTAGAAATTCTTCTGAAGATACTCCAAGCAGATTGTTTTTTACGAAATTCTATTTGTTTTATTTTATTTATTGAAAAGGCTCCAGCATGAACATACACAGAACCTAGACATCAATTGAAAATCAAATATAACCGCTAAGTAAGAAGGAAATGACCATAGACTAAATCAATAATATACTCGCACATTCCAAAATAATACGTCCAGTTGCTTTTTGAAAACAGAAGCGGCAACAGCTTCAACACAAAAGGTGTAAGGGCATTCCAAAAGGGAATCGCTCGTGGGGTGAAAAAAATTCGGTGCATAAATATTGCAGATGGAGCAGGAAGCAGCGTTTGGTTGTAACAGCGTAAACGGTTTACGGGGATGAACAAAAAACTTCCTAAGCGAAGCTCTGCACATACCATTTAAAACCATAAATTGAAAAGTTAAATCACTTCTGAGTCGTCGTGTTTTTAAGGATGACAGTTTGTGCATGAGGTTACGCGAGTGGTATGGAGCCTCATGCAAACCGCGGAGTTTCGTGAACTTCCTTTGCACTCTTCAATACGTCAATGTCTTTCTTGTAATTCTCGACGACTCCGTGTTTCGTTTGATAAAACTTCTATAGATTTGTAGCAACGAGGCATAGTCTAAAAAGTAAAGGGTCAGGCTTTTGATGTCTAACAGTTTGCTGCCACACGGCTGTTCGAAATCATTGGCACTCCCTCGAAGGACTCAGATCAGCGGAAACGAAAGCACCCAGACAAATGACTTAGTCAACACTTTCGATTTCGACACCGTAGTATGAAGATTTCGGGTTTAAACGACCAAAATGCATTCGGTGACATTTATCCAAGCTAATTATCAGTTGCCAACTTTGAGAGCACTTTCAAGTCGATCAAGATATTGCTGTAAATCATGCAAATATGAAGTATTGCTCAGGAATATTTTAGTACACAGACGACCATCATCCGCAAACTTCAGGATTTTGCAATGCTGTAAGGATTCTTCCATATTATCCACATAAATCCGAAGCAACAAAAGCCCAACACACTGCCCTGAGGCACACCGCTTGACACACTAGACAAGGAAGAAATAGCGGAGTCGTTCTTCACACTTTGAATAAAAGATCTAATCATGTAGTATATTTCAGCTAATCTTAGCTCATTTTCACCAATGGATTTCAGCTTATTAAGGAGTCTGTGATGAGGAATTGAATATAGATAAAGTCGACACACTTTTCGTGATCAGCGAGGTTACTCCTGCTATTACATTTCGCCTTGCAATAGCTTTTAAAATTATCTCATATGACAGAAAAATCTTTATTTAGTTTGATGGAAAGTTGCTTAGTCTTACAATGTTTTGCCCGAAATGTGATGTGAAATGTGTACAAATTCATATGATGTTTAGAAATCCAGTATACCATATTTATGGAGATTTTAATCTAATCTTGCAGCCCCTACAAATAACTAACTACAAATATCATTTTTCAGTTCATTTCTCAATCTGCAAGAAAGGGAATCATAGCCAATTGGTGGATTGTAAAGAAGTGCAAATCAAGATGAAGGATTATCAAAATCAAGATGAATTGCGTAGTAAATTAAAAAAAGTGTTCCCAGATTGTTACGGCATTGTATATCAAACATTAACTAACCTTCCCAATAGCCAAGAGTATATCTCTCAAACAAGGAATTCAACCCGATTCGTGGATAAATACTGCCAGAGCGTAAACGTCTCTGAAGATTGGTATCGAGAGTATCGAGAAATAAACATGAGTGACAAGACACTATCAGATCAAATCATCGTTTACCCTAATTGCGCAAACTTTCTTGGTTGCACTATGGAGACTCTGAAAAAGAATTCAGGCTCCGCATACACGTACGAGGTACAAGAAGAATATAAAGGCATCTTAAATTATTAGCGGGCTACATAAATTACGCTACTCGTTTACTCCAATATCATCATTATTTGGTAAAAGAGGCACAACCTTCAATCAAGGAGCAACTATATTTATGTCTCCTAATATGCATATGCGTATAATGAAGTAGCATCATGTGTGTTTGCATAAATTGATTTCTGAATTTCTGAACAAACAAAACTTTCGTGTGCTGCAAATGTCTGAATCTTCAGCCTGAACTATAGGCTTGATTTAGTAAAATACATATGTTTCTGGTGAAACACATAAACACGTTTTGGTTTTTTCCATTCCGAGTACGAGCGAGCTACTCTATTCAACGCCAAATAATCAGTTACTTATTCAGTGGAAATTATATTGAAAAGTAGCATGAGACTTCAGAATTAGTGATTGATTATATAGGAACGTCAAAATTATTGTTACCATTCCATCTTAACTTTAGCTTATATTTCTATCATGTTAATGCGGTTAAAATTATTTCAGGCACCTGAGTAGACATTGTTGGGTCATGTTGCATAGTGAAAATAAGCACACCTTCAGATAAACTCACATACTTCAAGCATTTAAATTTAGTTGGATAAGTTATATCGCCTTTCGAGCAATTTTTCAAGTCTACATCGAAAAATTAAGTTTACTTAAACATGGTCAACTTGCTATCACTTCAAAATACGACTCCGCAGACGGTGACATCGCACGGAAGATGGGGTAACTCGGACAAAATTTATTGAAGTTTTATCATTCTTGATAGAAAAAATCCGCCCACGTACATCTTTATTCCTACAAGCTTCTTGACATTCTTGACCTTAGGAATATTTGGTAAAAATGAATAATTTAATCGAAATATATTTTTCATTGACTTCAAAGGTCTTGTTAAAACCTTGTTCAATGACTCCTCGCTTTTCGTTCAATGAATGCGCTGATCTTATCTGATTGACTTCGATTCGCTTAACAATGTGTCATAACGAGGATTGCTTTAGATTCGCGTGACTCGCATGGATGTGTATTAGGATGGTCCACAAATATATAGCAAAACATAAAATTTCAAAAAGTCGATTTCTCATCCTCGCCTTTTGTGACCGTTGGTATGAAAGCATCTCATGCAAATTTTCAGCCAGATAGGGCAAATTTTTTTGGAGCCCAATTGCCTTGAAGTTAGCCAATTATGACAGAATTCCCTATTTTTATACTACTTACGAAATGTTGCTTCAATTAATCGAAATTTGTTCAAGTGTTCACTATTCATGAATTGAGTTTTTCAATGCTTTCGATGTTTGTTTATATCTTTTGTTCTGTTTTCTTTAAATAGTTTAAATTGAAACACTTTCTCTGGTTTTTCATCGGAGAGTTAATATCAGTTGATAAGTGTTGATTGAGTGACAAAATTCTTGCTTTATAAATGAATCAATTACTGTCTTTAGATACATAAATATTAATGCTCGGATTAATACTAGTTAGTCAATTTGATAAGTGTCAGGATCTTAGTAAAATTACAGCATGTAGCCTATTGAAAATATTAAATGTTTGCAATATTATACTAACATGACAGCTGCTTATGTACATGTAGTTCATATAAACACACGCATATCTAAAAAATTAAGTGATTTTCATGGTTTTTAGCCGATAAATTATGTCTACGTGTAGGCCTTTATTTGTTATCAAGCACTAGTAGTTATAAAGCGGCAGCTTTCAAAGTCTAATGCTGCTAAAGACACAGGAGAAGATTTCAATGCAAGATTCGAAGCATTGTGATGTACATTGTGACGCATTCTCATTTCTCTCTCTCCTTTCAATTATCTGCTGCGTCATCACTTTTACCTACCGCAACGAAGGACAAGTGAAGTTTCCTCTCCATACTCCCGCGCGCGGACTTTAAAAGCGCCAGCCAAGAGCGCTCGTCGCCCAAACTCTTGCGTATAGTGAGACGAGAACCGGCGTATTTCTCTTAGCGTGGCTGATTGAGCGGCAACGCCGACAAGCCGAGACGCACCAATACGCCTAGCGCACGAACTGGCTCTGGAGGACCAGCGCGCTCTAATTCTCTCTCCCGTTGTCTTAGTCAAGCCTGCTGCTGTCAAGTACCGAACTGTGTCGCTGCTATACGAACTGTGAACGCCTAACTTGCCCTTTTAAGGGCTGCTTTGTGTTATTGCTTGTACCACTGGACCCTGTCATCGGGGAACGTATGTTTTTGTCCTTTAATGAAGTATAAGTCATAACAACATGTAGATAATTTTTCTTGAAACTTATATCAAATCCTGATCACGTTCGAACCAGGCCAAGAGAAACATGAACGGCTGCCCATCTTGGTCTCAGGTCTAGGAATGGAAAAGCTTCTAAGTATTCCGAAGGTTGAATCAGGCAGTGGAGCCGCAGTGGCAGAAGAAATGTTTGATGTCTTGAGAAGTTGTGATTCAGTGGAACGGGCTACTGGTATATCGTTTGATACTATATACAGCCAGCAGCACAAGAGTTCGCTCGAGAACGTGCACATTTCTTCAAAATAAGTTGAAAAGAGAACAGCTCCGACTTGCTTGCAAAAAGCATGTTTCCGAAATTGTCATAGATAAGGTTTTAAATGTTTGCACTGGAATCGTATCGAATGGTCCAGATATCCAAATGTTTAAGCGGTTCAAGCAGAAATTGTCAACTTTCAACCTATTGAGAGACTTCCTTTGTAACCTGAAGAACTTTTGCAAGCAGCAATTGATGCTGAAGCAACCAAGATATGATTATCGGGAACTTTTACAGTTGACACTTGTCATGAACAAAGCACCTCCTCGTGGAATGCACTTTCTGCGCCCTGGTGCCTGCCATCGTCCTTGCTAGATGGATGGCAAAGATCATATATAAAAAATGAAGATCTATCTTTTCCGCAATCAATTTAATCTCACTCCTCGAGAACTCAGAGTATTTGGACGATTTGCTACCTTCGTCGTTTCTTTATACATTCCTTACTGACTCACTACGTCAAACGATGCGTCTGATCCGGCAAATATGATTTGAAGTCTTTGAAAGATCATGTTGTTTACCATGACACTCCTGTCTCCTTAGCGGCTGTGAATTCCTTCAGTCGTCATCTCTGGTATTTGTCGGAGGAGTTGATAAGAAGGAAGTTCTGGTTGAGTAGAAGGAAGTTCTCAACCTATAAAAACACCGATCATTGATTTTCACAATATCACTTCAAAGAACATCTCAAATTTTGTAACGGCTAACACTCGACGATTTTTTTCATACATTGGTTCATCCACCGGAGTTCTTGATGCTGACCCATCTACTTGGAACGAGAGAGATGAGTGCACAAAATCGATCGAGAAAGTGAAATTCCTCACAGTTACTACTGACTTTGCTGAGCGCAGTGTATCCTTAACGCAGGAATATGTTTCCACTCTCGCATTGGACGAAGACCAACGTCAGTACCTCTTTCATGTAATCGAGTCACATTGTTATCGATTTCCTGATGCTCGGAAAGCGACAATTATTCAAAGTATGTGAGGCATTGATCCCTTTAATACTTAACTGAGTAGATCTCCGACTTCCATGATTCTACATGTAGGCCTATTTAACAATATGTGTGAATTCAGATTGCCATTCTTTCTGATACAGTTTTATGGATCATATGCTTTGTTAAATATCTCAAAATACACCCTGATTTCATCTTTCTGAATTTTATTTATAAGTTTTTACAACGTGTCAGCCTCTTGTTTGATGGTTAATCATTTAACGCAATGTGTTCATTATCATGGGTCACTCATGAGCATGACTTAATCAAAATTTGGAAGTTTATCTGATCTTAAATCAGTTTGCATTGCGACTAATGAGATGAATATATAATAACTCCACATAGGGGAAAATAAAATGGGACACCATTAAAAGTTTTTCATGTAAGTATGCACAGCAAATTCCTGTATAAGTAGTATTCGGTAAGTAGTATAAAATGGAAAATTCAAGTGAGTGTGATCAAAAGTCGGGCCATTGGGGCACCACCACAAATGATCAGACCGCGCTGAAAATGGGCATAGGGTACTTCCATTATGGCCTTCGAAGCCAGACGACGGTGAATTTCTGTCACACCTTAGTAGTGAGAAAATGCGCGCTTGCAGAACACGTGTCCGGAAACCGCGCATTAATTTTCCTAATGCGCTTTGCGGACAAGGTGTGTTGGGGGCGAATGTGCAGTGTCGGGTTGGTTCGGCAAATAAGTTAGAGAAAAATTTGTCGTGTGTGCGGGCCGGACATGACCTCTGAAAAATGTTTTCCAACCATCTCCCAAAATTTTATAATTTTCATTTTCCTATGGGAAAAAATTCTCGTGTCCGCAAACCGCGCACTGCTTTTCATGAAGCAACTAGCTTAGAAAAAATTTGCATCGTGTCCGCAAAGCGGATAGTTTTCATTTAGCGATTTGTCTCGTTCAACACCATTTCAGTATGCACTTCTTCCGCTTTGTAGGATGTGCAGGAAGTGTCTTGTTTCATTCCTTTGCTCGCACATTTGTCTGTCTGCTTAACTAACTAACTATAATGTATTCTGTGACGAGGTCCGTGTCCGCTACAGATCTGGCCATTTCACCAAAAAAACCGATTGGTGGAGCTAATTGGTAGTAGTAGTAGTGGTAGTATGACGTAATAAAGAGCGTTGAGAACGCAGGCCTCTCTCTCTCCCTCTCTCTCTGTAGCCCTTGTATCAGACAGAAAGCAAAATAACGCTGTTTTAAGCCAAGATAAATGTAATGCCAGGATATTTCGTCTTGAACAGACTTTCTCAATGGCAGAAATGAAGTGACAGAACACAAAACGAACGCGGACTTGAAGAGTATTCACATGCGTGGAATGTAGGATTCTCATCTCTATGCATGCAGTACGTACAGCGATCAACAATAGGATGCGTAGATGTGGACCGATGATGAAGTAAAACAGTAGAGATGAAGCAAACAATAAAGACATGGAGATATCATGATAGGCATACTGCAAAATCGCTAAATATGAACTTAGTGGGAGTAGTAATAAAAATAAAATAGAAAATAAATTAGTGACGACATGATGTGCAAAGTCGAATTCATCTTAAAAGGCTTCTCAAATTCCGATCTGTTTTGTAGCAGAAGCGAACAAAAACAGACTAACTGCTGCATGCTTGACGGATAAGACTGTTGAGGCGATTCGTGCAATTAGACTTGAAAGTCAGCAAATTGACTGTGTCACTTACTGTCCCAACATTGTCATTCAGACCGTTGGGAAAGATAGTTTTGAGGCTTCGAATCCATTTCGATTCTTTGAACAGACGCGCTGAGTCATTGAAGGCCTGATCGATCGCAAAGAACGTGAAGTCATCAGGAGAGCAGATTTCACGAAAATGTCTTGATACATGTGTGGCTGCGGCACCATGAATCTGTCGTAGGCGCTCACCGATCCTTTGCCGAAGAGGATTTGACGATTGGCCCACGTATAGTGCTTGGGAGCGGCGACAGCGGATTATGTAAACACAGTGAATGGAAGCACATGTCAAGGATTGCAAGATGGGATGTAGAGAAGATATTGCCCGAGATCGGAAGACAGAGTACTCCAAAGTAAGGGTGCAGGCGATGCATCTCTAGCTCCACAGCTGCGGAAACCACTTCACCAATTACTCTGAAAACCCGTCAGACGATAAACCTGTCTCATGGCAGACCAAATAGACGTGCGGGAAATCCCACCAGCGCGCCATTTGGTAGAAACCTCTTCCTCCATCTACACCCATGTAGATGCCAGAACGATCAGAGTGCGCCAGGTCCGGATTTCGTTTATTCACTTTGTCAATGGCGACATGAAGATGACAGAAAAGGAAGTGAAGTAAAATGTCAATGCTAAATGCATCACGTACGCAAATTAAAATATGAATACATGTTGACAAAGATATCGGACACAATAGCTTTACAATGCATACTATCTTAACAACATAGATTCAATAAAGCAGCGCAGTTAAAATTGGTGAGATAATGCATGGTGCTATTAACGGTTTACAGTAGCCTGTAAATCCTTAAAAATACATGTCAAGAAAGAGATGTGACAATTTCGATTGACAACGCAAGAATCATGTCAAAAACAAGGTAAGTTGCGCAAAAATAGACCATGGAGTAAAAAGAGAACAATACTGACAGTAAGCCAAGGTAAGTAATAAAGACAGACAAAAATCAAAGAGATGCTGTAGCATTAGCGCAGAACCGAAGCAAGATTCGAATCTGTCCTGAACGAAAGACGTAATTGAGGCAAGTGGGGCCCACGCGAGGCTCCGCACCGCAGAATTGAGACGATCAGTACCAAATCAGTACAATCGGATTTGTACGTAACCAAATTAATAAATTGCTGCGGTTTGCCGCGGTTGCGATTCAGACCAATAGGAATTAATGTCCGTGAACGACCAATACACTTAGATTCTTTATGAAGGAGACACGTCTCAGAGAAAGTTCTGTCAATGGCAAAAATGAAATATTTGAAATGACACAAGCAGAGTCAGAGAAATGGCCAGCGACAGGAGATGTCTCAACAGAAGTCCTTATATCATGTAAATGCTCGCTGACACGAATCTATAATGGCCCACAAGTTTGGCGAACATATAATTTGAAACAATTCGTACAAGAGATTGCATAAATTCAGTGAGTGGAATAACATGACAGACGGTAAAGGATTGGAAACACACGTGTTCTTGAGCTGTCATAGAAAACGGTTGTGTCATGAGCGAGCACACACGCTCAACAACGAAGACCACTGCATCTGGAAAAGCCTGGAGTCCAACGAGGCCGAAGTCCAGTCAGTCGGTAAACCCGAGATACAGTCCTCCCGAGTTACTCCCTGAGCGCACCATTGAGGAAACACACGCTGACAAATCTCGTCGAAATCTTCATAGGAAAAGCATCTAGTTGCTCACCTCAACACATGAGAATATGAAACGCAACGGTGAACATGAGGTGGTGATGAGAGGAACGAGGTAGCATAACATAACAATCAGTGCTTTTTGTGGCTATGCGGTGACCAATCTCTCCATTATCGGAGCGGTAAATCTCTAAGTCTAGGAAGATGACACGCTCAGTGTGAAATGTCAAGTCAACCCGTATGTGATTGTCAAGACGGTTAAGAACTTGTAGGAAGTCCCTGAGAGATGACTCACCATGGTCCCAAATAAAAAATATGTCGTCTTGGAACCGCTTCCAGACTCGAGGACGTAAGGGGAAAAGAGACATACCGAGCTCTTCCATTCTCCCAGGAAAAGACCAGAGAAATTTCCACCAAAGCACTTGCTCAAGGCTACGCCAGATATTTGTAGCCATGAAGTATCACCATACTTAAAATTATTGTATATGAGGCAGATGGAGAGTACACGTAAAATGTCTTCATCAGGTCTGCGGGGGTCTGAATGATTGGTAAATGCCCTTCTGATGCGTTCTAACCCCTCGATGATTGGCACGTTTGTATACAATGACCCAACATTCAGCGTGCAGAGTAAAGACCCCGAGTAGAGAGTGCAAGATATGAGTACTGCAATCATATGCTGGGAATCGAGAAGGAAACTGTCCAGTGAAGAAACCAGGGGGTTAAAGATAATAATCCACCAGATGACCAGCTCTGCTCCCATCTGTTTCAACGTCTGCGATGATAGGTCTGCCCGGGGGTGTGAGAGGATCAATCCATTCCTTCTTATGGATCTTCGGGAGTGCGTTAAAGCGTCGTGGCTTGGGATGTAATGGAGACTGCAGAAAGCGATGCTCTTTCCTGGCGATGAATGAGGCACTCAGCAAACGTCTTGCTTTATTCCTTCACTCGCACATTTGTCTGTCTGCTAAACTAACTAGCTATAATGTATTCCTTGACGTGGTCCGCGTCCGCTGAAGATCTGGCCATTTCACCGATAAAACCGATTGGCGGAACTTTCTGGTATTAGTAGTAGTAGTAGTATTTTCGAAGGTAAAGCGTCGACTCAGACGTTGCCGCGGAGTGAGAGACTCTGCACCCATCTCCAACCATGTAAATGCCAGAATGATCAGAGTGCGCCAGATCCGGATTTCGCTTATTCACTTTGTCGATGGCAACATGAAGATGACAGAAAAGGAAGTGAAGGAAAAATTTCATTGCTAAATGCATCACGTACGCAAATTAAAATATGAATACATGTTGACAACGATATCAGAGACAATAGCTTTACAATGCATACTATCTTTCTAGTGGAACTTTCTGGAACTTTCTGGTATGAATTTATTAAAGAAATAGCAATCTTACAAGTCTTGAATGAACATAGGAAATTTAGCAAAGTAAAATCAAACATAATGCATGTAAATACCAGAAAAGTTAACGATATGTAGTAAAGAAGAACTCAAACTAAGCTATTCATAAGTCTTGTAGTGAACACAATGAACGACTTTTGAGCGGTCGCAGTTCTACGAGAAGGATTTGAAGGTAAATTGGAGCGAGGACGTCTTGCCGGTATAATGTCCTTGAGAAGATGATTTCTGTCATTTTCTACTGCTTCATATAATACGCAGCTAATTTTATATCTTCTTTTCGTCAATTCGCCCGGCTCACATTTGCATTTTCTTCCTCCGTGATGGAAAATAATTTCATGTGCACGCTTATCAATTGAAATCAGGCGAGTCGAAAGAGTTTTATTTAGTCCAACAAACACTTGACTCTAAAACATGACACATGAAACCGGTATTTTGAATCAAAGAAATGATTCAAAGTTTTCATGCAATTTGTTGGTTATATCAATAAGCGCTGTAGTTGCTGTGCAGTTTGTGCGCAAATCATGTTGGTCATGTCCTGCCATGAGCATGAAATAATTCTTCGTTTGATTAAGTAACAACCGCTGGAAAATATTTGCAGTTGTAACCCTATTTATTTATATGTTAGCACTCTGGAAATATTAATTCTATTACTACCGTCTCAATCAACTTTCCTCAACTATATTGCGCTTCCAGCAATCACAAGTTCAAGTTTACCTTTCCCAGAGTTAGTGTCACCCATTAAGGCTTACTCAAGATAGAATAATGATATCGATAGACACCGTATATTATGCCTATGTGGGGAAGAGCTAAAAGGATGAGCAGCGTACAAAGTGAAGCACAAAAGAATACTCAGTTCGGTGACGACAACTGTTCGGTCGTTGAGTTATATATACTGTACTACCATCCTCTTCCTAAGCATCCGCACCGGATGCGTCCACTGCCTCGAAAGTCATAAATCAATCTTGATGGAAAAGTTCGTTTGACATTTTTGACACATGAGTCTGATATAATTTTACTCTCACTTCCGCCTCTTCATCTTGTGATTGAGCTCGCATGCCGATTTGCGATTTAATTATTTTCACCTCTTCACCCGTGGACTTTACAACTTGTTACATTTTCCATTTTTTCCAATTGTCGTACTTCATATTTCGGCCCGGTTACATATGATACCCCTTCATTTAGGTGTTGTCCCAACAACTGACACAAATTCGAAGTAGAAAGTTTAGTTCATCACGAATACCGAGGCATGTGGATGGTAGCAAATAGAGAAGACAAAATTACAATCAAGCGAAGATGCTGCTCATACTGTCCACTCTCCCTCACATAAGTTATGAAAACATATAAAATCATGTACATACATATCAAATGAGAGAATAATAATCAATGTACAAAGTCACTATCATGGGGTTAAAAGCTGATATTCACTGATCGCAACATTCAATACACATATGGTCACCATAACCGGAACTACCAATCGCACCATCACCCAAAGAGAGATAAACTATGTCCACACACATCAATGGAGACATCGTAAATATAACATATATACACAGACTCGTGACCCCATGATGAACAGAATAATTGAATAACAAGATAATACGGTAAGAAGCACTGAAGATGATTAAGAGTAGTCCATGAAATGTCGTTACTCGAAAAATACAATTAACTGTCTCCCAACTCGACCACTGACAACACTGCACGTACCGTACTAGCTGACGGAATTTAGTAAAGGCATAAAGCGCTATAGTAATAGATGTATACAAGGATATATGGTGGTGATATAAGTTGTTATAGGATTTCAAATATACATGTATGATGAGATAAAATGCCAGTGGTAGCACTCATCACTCCATCAAGCTAGTGGTAAAGAGAAGAAGACAACAACTCTGCTGATCACTTCGCCACCTAGGCGAATAATTACTTAAATTATTTTACACTGCGTAACACTCAATCATGCATTCTGACAAAATATATAATAGTAACATGATTGGTATATGCTGAAAGAGAGTGGTTGGTTAGCAGTACAATTTTATAGAGCAATATTTTTGGTTAAAAGTCGTACGTACGGTTTACGGTTGACGGTTGACGGTTAGCGGTTACGGTGCCGGGGCTTACTGTGGATAAGCTACTTTTCTTCCGCTCAATGGGTATCGAGTAGTTTTTGTATTTCTGTCGGCCTCATATTCATCCTCCTCTTCTGTCTCTTTCTCTTCTGACGCGTCATTGACGGTTTCCCGCTCTGGCTGAGCTCTCCCGAGCGATTCAGCCTCATCGTCACTTGAAGTGTGACCGTCGCCGTCATACAGTTCCGAGATCTCCTTAGTATTGTCGGTTTTTTCATTATTTACAAGTGTCGGGATTCCTGCCGAACGGTCAAGTTTAACCCTATTTAGGTGGACCCACATGGACTTGGAGCGGGGCTCACGCACTGATACTATTTTACAATTAGTGTCTGTCAATTCTGTAATACGCATTTGACCTTTCAATTTATGCTGCAATTTAGGAGTGAGCCCTTTTGTTTTAGCTGGCATGTGCACGTAAACGCGATCTCCGATTGCCAACTTATCAGCGGTCAACGTCACTCTCCTATCGTAATATTTCTTTTGCTTATCTTGTGCTTTTTCGATGCAATCTTTCGCAACTTTCCAGGCTTCCGATAAGGTTCGAGCTACATTATGCTTATAATCGTCAACTGAGCTGGCCGATTCAATTAGATCCCGAAGAACTAAATCGCTAGGAAGTAGAGGGTCTCGACCGTACAATAAAAAGAATGGGCTTAATTTAGTAGAACTATGGCTCTCAGCTCTATATGCGAACAGGACATATGGAATGAAGACATCCCAGTCATTCTGGTCGCGACTGGTATAAAATGATGACATCGTAGTAAATGTTTTGTTGAATCGCTCTACTTGACCATCTGTTTGAGGATGAAATGATGTGGTAAAAACCTTTTCTGCATTCGTTAAACGACATACTTCTTTTAATAATTCTGAGGTGAAATTTCTGCCTCGATTGGATAACAGACACTCAGGACAACCATGAGTCGCAAATATGTTTTCGACAAATGATCTGGCGATGGTTGTTGCCTTCTGGTCTGGGATTGCAAAACATTCAGGCCATTTAGTAAAATAATCTGCGAAGACAACGATGTATTTGTTTTGGTTTTTAGTTAAAGGTAGAGGGCCTAAAACATCAATTCCTAATCGAGCCATTGGACGATTTATCGGAATTGACACCATTGGAGCGACTGTTTTAACTTTAGGACCCTTTTTGGTGGCGCAAGCGATACAGGCTTGGCCAATGACATCTTTATGTAGTGTAGGCCAATAATAGAATTTGTTGATTCTAGAGATGGTTTTTTTAATTCCTAGGTGACCACCAAATACACCGGAATGTAGTTCCGTGAAAACTGTTTGACGCAACTCTTGTGGGAGAGCTAGTAACAAGTCGTTGCCTGGAGTGTTTACACTTTTATAATATAACAAGCCTTTTGATAAGCGGAAATTTGGCCAATTATCATTAATGAATTTTGAGCCTTGTTTAGACAATTGTTTAGGCATGGGTTGGTGCTGCAATTTCTTTATGATGGCATTATAAATAGTGTCTTCCTTTTGTTGCTGCTGCACGTACGAAAATTCAGAACGAGATCTTATTTCGCTGATCGCATTAATAGGTATGCGAGACAATGTGTCGGCGTTTGAGTGTTTCTTGCCTGGACGGTACAAAATTTCAAAATTATACTCTGGAAGTAATAATGCCCATCTCATGAGCCTTGATGACGGTTCTTTGTGATTTAGCAAATACCGTAATGGTGCATGGTCTACTATGGCATAGAACTTTTTGCCTCAGAGGTATTCCCTGAAATGCTTGACAGCAAATACTAAGGCAAGTGCTTCCTTTTCTACTGTTGCGTAATGCTTCTCTGCTTTTTGTGAAACTCGACTTGCGTAAGGAAACAGGTGATCGACACTATCGACCATTTGACTAAGGACGCTACCAATTGCCCAGTTACTAGCATCGGTTTGTAAGTAGAATGGTTGCTCAAAATTCGGATAAATCAAGATGGGTGGAGATGTTAGAGCTTTTCGCATGAGGTTAAACGCTTCCTCATGGTGATCCGTCCAAACAAATTTTTCCTCTTTCTTTATAAGGTTAAATAGTGGCGCAACAATACGAGCAAAATCTTTTACGAATCTTCTATAATAGCTACACATGCCCAAAAATTGTCTCATTTGTTATACATTTTTTGGTCTTGGATAATTGACAATTTTCTCAATATTGTCTTGTAATGGAGTAAGGCCTTGGCGGGACATGACATGTCCTAGAAAGCGAACTTCGCTCTTGGCAAACTCACATTTACCAGGCTTTAGTTTTGGATTATACTCAGTCAGACGTTTGAGCATTATGTCCAATTTTCGCAGATGGTCTTCAAAGGTTTAGAGAAAATTATGACATCGTCGAGATAATGCACTCGATGAATTGTAGTCCAGCTAAAATTAAGTCTAGAGCGGAAATAAATGTCGCGGGGCTATTACTGAGCCCAAAAGGCATTCTTAAAAATTCATAATTTCCAAAACAAGTAGTAAACGCTGTTTTATGCCTATCCTCTTCCGCTACGTCAATCTGCCAGTAACTAGATGCTAAGTCTAAAGTGGAGAAATATCTGGCCTCATGTAGACAGTCGGTAATGGTTTCCCACTGTGGCAGTGGCTGGTGTTGTGGAAGGAGGCCTGAGGCCTATTATTTGATTCATATCTACGATTAACCGATGGCTCAAGAGTGGAAATTAGCTTGCCTACTCTCTCCGTCAGCACAGAGAGTTGTTTTGTGGCATTATCCGTACTGTCATCTGCTAACACCTTTCTACGCATCTCCTCTTTCGAGGCTATGAGAATGGCAGCGTCCAACGAAGTCGGCTCGAAACGCAATAGCGGCTTCTTTAATGAAGGGGTAACCCCTGTTAAAAACGCTTCTAGTGCCAGCGTTTTCCGAACATCCTCATCATATGAATTATACGCCAATCTGGTTAGTTTTTGTACATCGGCCGCATGTAGATTCACAATTAGAATGTAATCGACATTTTTGTCTGGTCTGACGAGGCGTATTTTTCACTCGATAGGATCGTTAATACGCACAATTGCCGCATCTGGTCAGATGTTAAGCCATCAACATGCATCTCAAAATCGGATGGTCCCCCACCTGACTTTGCAAAAAAAGTTCAAAACCTCCTCGTTCAAACATTTGATGTTTGCGTGATAAGTCGAGGATGTGACCGAGAGTGGCCTCCACGCTCACCTGATCTCAATCCTCTCGACGTTTGGTTGTGGGATGGATGAAGGCGAACATATACCATCATGGTAAGCCACAAAACCTGGACCAGTTAATTGAGAAGATCACCGACATCTGCAATGAAGTCACACGCGAAGAATTTGCCTCTGTTGTTTTCGATATTATTCGGTGATTGACTGCGGGGATTGATTGCGATGGCAATCATTTCGAACACTTGATTTGAACAATTTAATCATCAACTATTGGCGTCTTATTGTTAGATTCGTAAATTCCCCTTTATGTTGCGTAATGTGACATGGTTTGTGATAAAAAAGTTTATTGCTTTCTCATGTAGATATTCAATTTAAAAGTCAAGCGAATTTAGGGACATTTTCTGGGATCGAAAAACAATCGGAACTATGGTAGCATGCTAGTCACCCTTTAACTGTGGAACACCTATATGCCCATGCTGCTTGGAAAAATGCGCGCCCGCAGGCGCGATGAAGACGTTCAAGCATTTCGATAGGAAAAGAATAATTTAGGGAAGTTTCATTCATGTGCATTCATGGTTATAGTCCGTGCTAGCGTGAAGTTGTGCAGGGAACGAGGTAGTACATAAAACTTTCACATAGCATAGTACACCTCTAACCTACTGCAAAACTTCGCGTCTGCCGGATCAGATCATTTGCTTCTCAGAAATAAAGAGGATAGCACAATCCTATGTATTTCCAATGGTAAAATTGTGACATTTAAGGTGTTGACTCCATTTTTTCGAATTTTTGCTCATAAAAGTTACACACATTGGTATTTTGTTGAACTGGTTATTATAGAAATCATCTACAGATCATGATCTTTCAAATGAGTTATCATTCATTGACAGAGGATGAAGTAAAGTGTACAAACAGACACTTTTCGATAAAGTATATCAACAATTTTCCTGAAATTTCTATGTTAAAATTTGCAGTTACACCAACGAAAAGTGTCTGTTTGTACACTTTACTTCATCCCCTATCAATGAAAAATAACTCATTTGAAAGATCATGATCTGTAGATGATTTCTATAATAACCAGTTCAACAAAATACCAATGTGTGTAACTTTTATGAGCAAAAATTCGAAAAAATGGAGTCAACACCTTAAATGTCACAATTTTACCATTGGAAATACATAGGATTGTGTTATCCTCTTTATTTCTGAGAAGCAAATGATCTGATCCGGCAGACGCGAAGTTTTGCAGTAGGTTAGAGGTGTACTATGCTATGTGAAAGTTTTATGTACTACCTCGTTCCCTGCACAACTTCACGCTAGCTCCTGGACTGTTAGAGTCATCAGCTAAAAAAAACAAAAGGGGCAATTGCAGTTTACTCAAACTGTTCGCGCACGTAAACTTCAAGTCAATGGCCTGAATAAGGATGCCTGCTAGATCGCCGGCCCTGTGATGAATGAATGAATTTTGTATGGCTCGTGATTCCTTAATGAGTTATTACAATAGCTTAGTAAAGTGTTTTCTCCTTCGATTGCCCTCAGAATAAACATGCTTTCAACTTTTCTTTTTGAGCGCTGACAACACCTTAAGCTTAAAATCTTTTCGGGTCAAAAATTACCGTCGGTCGTATATGGGTTAACTTGCTAATTCATTCTTTACGAAGCAGACCTTTATTCGATTTTCACTGCGTCATTCATCAGGGAAAAACTAATTGAGTGGTGGAATATAAAAAGGATTGGTTATTGACCTAGTTGTTTGTACACATATTAAGTGCGGCCGTGATTCTTCGAAATGGCGACCGAAAAATGTAAAAGGTTGCGCACCCCTGTTCTAGTGACTTGAGGGAAGAACATCATTGTTATGAAATTGTAGAGTGTTCTATACACCTTCAATAAGCCATGGGAAAATTCGTACTAGAAAAGCTCCTCGCTTCTATTTGCAAACAAATCGCATGTGTCAAAACTTTCTTTGCTACATTAATCGTCTTCGAAATTTCTCTGAAGTTGGCAAGTATCAGTGTCTGCGACGAATGGTAATTAGCAATAAACATGTCTAAATTGAAATGGCTAAGGATGGTGATATCTAGGAAACATACGCGTTTTTTCAATGTTTACCTTTTTGTGGACGTGTAGGCCTATTTCCCGGTAGTTAACGACTACCCTATTTAGTCGTTATTGAGCCATAAAATGCCAATTCGCTCTATAGTATATGTACGATAATGTGCCAGTTGAAATGACCCCAATGGCCTAGGAATATGAGGCGTAGTAGCAGACATGGAAGAAAATTGTGCCTGCTCAGTCGGTGTAATAGTCGTGAGACCGAGATCGTACCAGCTCAGCCGATGTAATAGTCACTGCCCATTTACACACTAAAACGTTTCAATAAAGAAAATGACAACATATAACTTTGGTACTTCATAACGACTTATGAATTGACTCAGCCAGAAGTTTAAATACTGTATGTCAAATAGCCTGTCCGGGTGGAAGTACTTGTGCATCTTCCTAAACACTTAAATGTTGCATATATTTATGTTTGGACAACAGGTTGTTATTTCTACGCTTTTGTAAATTTGCAGCGATGATCCAGCCGTCACTTGCTTACACACTTCCATTAAAATGTAATTTATGGCAATGTGATGCATCAGTGGCTTTAGAATGAGAAGAATGCAACAGAATATAGGCATTAATTGACTTGATTTTAATTTTTGGACTTAAGCTTGGAAAATGTTAGAAGTCGTTTATTGTCATCACCAAGGTGAGAAGAATAAAGATGAGTTCACACATCATCAATTCATTTCAGACAAACAAATTTCAGCCAATGAAATCAACCAGAAATCGTGGCCAAGTGCCAACTTTGAGACGTGAGGACATTTTTCCTCTGCGAAATTATCTTGGACCCCACGACTCAAAACTTTTAAAATTGCATTATCTTTCATTATGCAAGCGTTTGAAGATATTTCCGGCGTGGTATACGTGAGCATGAAATTATGACTTAACAGACCGGACTATTATGCCGCTTTTCTCGTGCGTTTCTCCACCCACTCCCAACGCCGTTGGACTGCTCAGCTTTTTCGCCAACAATAGACAATGGCATGACTGTTGCTGATAGAATCCAGCTACAGGACAGGGTGAGTGCTGATGATAGCAGCAGTAGTACTAGCAGTAGTGAGGAAGAAGCTATGATACCCGATGATGACGACTCGTTGTAGTCATGGATGAGACCGAGTGATAGTTGGACGGAGAGTCCGTTGACACCTGTTGAGGTCAATCTTCCTCTGATACTTCCGAGACTGGTTTTAGTATCTCGGACTGCATAGTTAGTGTTGAAGTGCCGATCGGGGTGGAGGAGGAGGAGGAGGAAGCATGGCGCTCCACGTGCCTTTGGCGGGAACATCAAGTGGATTTGGATGCTGAGGAGGAGAAGATGGTGATTAGGCCAGCTAAAATACAGCGTCTAGAGTCTGGGGAAGAGGGGAGGTTGATTGGTCTGATCTCGAGGTGATAGAAGAAAACAATGATGATTTCTTCTGCCAGGTTTGTGCAACGATACCACAAACAGTGTTGCTGGTAGAAATCGTCTTATTCAGCATGATCTTATGCATACAGATTTTTGGTGGACGAGGATGACGTCTCATTCCGTTTGGTTAGGTGCGCCATACAGGGTCTAGTGAGGGACAATGGGATTTACAATGGATTAGCATCAACACCAATTGAACCACCACAGTGGCTGCACTCACACCATAAGGCATTAGGAACGTTGTTTTCTGCATTAGAGAATGAGCGTATAGTGAGGACCAGATTGGTGCTGATGTGTAGGTACAGACAAACGAATTTGGTTGGGGAGCAGGAGGAGATGGAGACGCCAGTTGAAAATAGGTACCTTCCAGTCTCTTTTTAGTCCCTAGCGACATCTAATACAACAACATTTCCACTATGGCATGAGGAGCATACTCATTGAATTTTGGGCAAGTTAGAGGCTTTGAATGAACGTGGCAGCGCTCTCGAATTTGATAGAGTCGTTTCTTTAGCTATTCGCACACTCCAAACACCTTTGGCAGCAGAGGCGAGTAGAGCGTTTGTGAAACTACCAGCACGTCTGCAATGCCTCATCAATGTTTGCTCTTGCGGCCTCAAATTCAAATATGCAGTACCTGCTGCTCTGCATTATGAAGATGTCCCGCACCACCGCAAACGGCCGGGTGGTACACTGGTGGTACACAGATGGGAGAGCGAGCTAGATTTTTTTTCTACGTTGGGTGACTGCTTGGCGGTAGAGGTGCGTGACATACCACACTTCGAGCGACATAATAAGATCAAAGTGAATGTCCACTTATTTGACCGGAGGCTACAAGGACGTATTCACTGCTCTCGGCAAACACATATGGGGCGTGCTGCAAATGTATTGCTCGTTCATAACTCCGGCGAATGGCATTACTGCATGCTCTGTACGGTCAGCATCACACGATCGGCGTGTGCGACAGATGCTGTTGCTGGTTTAGGGTTAAGGAGAATTTTGACACCCTTTACGCGTGATGCTTGAGAGGAAAACTACAGGTAGAGTTGATACCGTAAAGGCGGGAATATAAAGATGAAGTTTCCGGCAGTGAATTATGACTACTACGTATTATCTATGCAGATATAGAGTGCTTCATTGACCACACTCTCAAGATGCATCATCCGGCCGCTGTAGCGTGCCGGCAGATTTGGCATTCATTGTATAATAGCAGGAATGTAAATGCAGTTGTTGAACTATGGGAAGGTGACAGTTGTGTGATAGACTTTTTGCAGAGGCTAGACCAGTTGGCTCTGGCGAAGTATGGTGACCTCGCACAAATGACCCGCCAATAGAAGCGGATGCGGCCAGAGAGATTTTCTTTACGACCATCACTGATGTAAATAGATTTCCAATGCTGGCCGCCTAAATTGTGGCTCTGGGTGTTGAAAATGAGCAACACTGACAGCCGGCGCACTGTTTCGAGTGCAAGAAAGTCTCGTGGACATACACCATGAAAAATTAGTTTAAACTCCATATTACCATGCTGTTGGATCAGCTGCTCTTTGCTTTTCGTACTGATGGTATGGCAATGAACAGTGCTGATGTCATTATCCGCAGTCAGATCAAACGCGTAGATGGCATAGTCATTACTGAGATCCCCATTGTCAATCCATTTGTGTCATCAGTATTGAAGTAGCGGAAAACTTGATTGGTATTTACATAACTCCGATAGTACTTCTTGGCGCTACCAAAATCCGGTGGGAACGGGGGCTCGGGGATGCTGATGCCGCCACAGCGCAGTGCAATTTCCTGGAGGTCGAAATGGTGGAAGTTGAAGGGGTTTTTGGCGCATGCCCCAGTGTACGCCTCATTCTCCACCACCAGCCCTACCAGTAGCAATTTTCGCTCGCACCTGCAGGGGATAGAGTCCCCAAATATCACTTTGTCAACGACAATATTTTTGTCCGGGCTGTCTCAAACGAGTTGAGTGCAAACTTCGCGTTCGCTGGGGTCAAGCGAATGCACATGTCCTTCTGGGAGATGAGATAAAGTGGCCAACGCAGAATGTTCAGGAAGAGAAGCCCATACAGCGCGTGCGCCCGACTGGCATCGGTCCACTTCATTCGCTCCACAAGGCCCTTGTTCGCAGCATCATGAAATTTGTCCGCCTCATCTCGCTACCAACCGAAAGGGCGCATGTGACTATCCTGTGCCGCCGGATGCATCTGCATGATGGTGGGGAGGTAGCCGAGGCAAGGATAACACTGTTGGCCGCCTTCCACCTGCACATCGCCCGACGTCGATGTGATACCCTGGAAGAGAGTGAGTGGCGGTGGCCAGATTGTTCACAGCAGTCTGCTCCCCTGCATTGAAGGCATTTCCGTCCGGTTTGGTGATTTTGAATTTGACATAGAGATAGATGTCATTACTGTCCACATAGTCTTCTGTGCTTCCCGGCACATGGAACTAAGTTGGCCCACTGTCTTCAATATTGGAGACGGGGAAATATTCTTGATTCCGTGAGGTGATGATGTCTGTCTGGATAGGCTGCTCATCAAAGATGCACAGAGCCGAATTCTTCACCTCCTTCACAAACATCTCCTAGTTTCCGTCTCTTGCCTCGCGGAGACTTTGCCGCTCTAGGAGGATTCTTCCGTTTGCGTAGAGAGGGCCCGGTGGTATCGGCTATGGTGCCGAGCGCATCTCTACCAAGTTGACGGAGGCACTTCATGCCCTGTCATTTCGCCACCTCTCGTAGATTTTGTCCTAGGCACACTGCTCGCACCATCTGCTACCAAGCCGAGACCCTGATCACCAACAAGTCCCAAGAGAGGCATGGCTATTTGGGCAATTGAACCGAGTAAGCCGCCGCGAGCCAGAAAATACAGGGAATGCACCGGCGCCCACATAGGACGGCTGGGAGGCTGTGAGTAGAATGCTGCCGCTCTGTTCATTGCTAGAGGTATTCCTTCTTCGCCGGTGCGAGTAGGCCCCTTTTGCTTAAGATCGCTGACTTATAGGTCGCAGATAGGTCGCGCTGTCGCAGCCAACTGTTCATTGAGGACGGATAGCTGAACCATCTGACCAACATCCAGCGTTCACAATTGAGTTGCCGGCGTACACGTTCCGCCATCCACAACTCATCATCTCGTAGGGAAATGAAAATTTGAAATTTTGGGAGACGCTTGGAAAACATTGTCCAGTGGTCATGCCCCCCTAGTGTGAATGAGGTCCGCTTTGGTGACCACACCAAACTTTTGTAATTCTTGTTGAAGGGCGGGCTGGAAGATGCCATGGCATCAGATGACCCGATTAATGGAGCACTTCAACAATTTAGAGCGGTGTTCAAGCATTTGCAGCGTGAGATGTGTCTTGCCATTGTGTGACGGTCCTGTTATGCATATAGTGCGATCACATTTTAGCCGCAAATCCATTTCCCCGTCGTTATTGGCCGCCGTTTTACATCACTACTTCCTCTTCAAGCCACTCACAAGACTACCAACAGCGCTAGCAATCACGGAGATATAGCGGAAAGGAAAGCGCCTGTTTGTCTCAACAGACGCCGTTGACTGGCCACACTGATGGCCGGTTTCACCAACCGTCGAAGGGTTTTTTGGTGAGCAGTCACCTTCCGGCTTGCCTGCCGCGAGAGCGTTTTACGGTGGTGAAGCTGGCGCACTAATGACACGACTTCCCGGATGAATACATCTTTAGCACTATCCACAACTTCTCGTTACTGAGTGGGGGTTATCTGCCGCACTCTTGTTAAAGCCTTCAAAAAGGCCGGATTGCTCACAGCGTTTTACACTCTTTCGGCGCGGCATTGAGATCGTCAAACATGATGCAATGCGGAAGGATAGCGTAAACCATTAGGCGGCCATTTCCAGGCTAGCACTGTCCATGACACCACGCTGCAGAAAAAGACGAAAACCATCCCCACAGGGAAACAAATCGCCGGACCGGCGCACAAAGTAGATGCACGCTGCAAGAGCTTCAGCAAAACGAGGCGGCCACTGACAGTCTGCATACCGACTGAGTAGCAGAGAAATGAAGTCATTAGTACTATTGTACGCCAACAGATTAAATAGAATAGTTGGGTAGGGCGGGCAGGACACTAGCGTAAATATCAGAAAGTTTTGGAAATAAAATAGGCTGCTGCCGACCACGTGGGCTAAGATGCTGTTCACTTTATGAAAAAGATAATACCAGTAACGCCGACAATGTCACTGAATGAGAACCCGTCCAAGGTAGCCACGTTGCTTCTCACCTCTCATTATAACGGCTAGATTCGGCGCTACAAACATTGATCTGGATATGGATGTGTCTGATTTAGCGTAAGCGTAGGGAACTGCCATGAGCATGCAACTCAGCTATACGATTAGCTTTTTTCGTCATATGACGATCGTAAAGGTCTTGGGCAGCCACTTGGTGCACCACGTCCGACCCATAGGATCCATAATGATAAGTCTTCACGCACGTCACCTCATCTCCACCTGTCAATCGTTCGTATTCACATTGGGCGACCAAGCGCGCCATGATGCAGCAACCAAGATAATGAGCACATAGTTGATGGAAAAGAGCGGAAGTCTTCCTGTTGATCTCGTTCACATCTGTTTGGGAAACAGAAAAATTGATAGCGTAGTCCACCACCACCCCACAGGTTGCACTCTTATGCGCTGCAAGTTGACATTGATTACTTTCATTAGTTGCACTAAACAGTTCGTGTGGAGCTAGCCGCCGTCTTCTCATCATCATGGAAAAATGCGTTCTAGAAAACAACACTCGGCGTACTGCATTTAAACTAGCGTAGTTGCGCACGCGCACCTACCGCGCATGTATAAACGATGTACCACCACAGGACAGTCATTCAGAGTGTACGCTCCCTCCCGCAAACATGGCTCCTTTATCAATCTACATTGAAGGAAACACAGGTGCCGGAAAAACCACGCTGATTGCGGAGCTCCAGGCAGCTGCGGAGAAAAATCCAGTGTTGCAGACGCTGAACTTTAGTTCCGAGCCCATTCGTGATTGGACTGATGTTCACGACTCGGACATGCTCAGCTTGAACTATGCGAATCCTCTCGCTGGTCATTCACATTCAATCTACTTACATGTTTTGAATACACTAGCCGAGCGGCGGCTTGTAAAACGAAATACTAATGTACGCGGCACCATCTACGATCGGTCTGTTGCAGCGACACGGAAGATATTTGTGCAACACTCACACAACTGGGGCTTCATGACTGATGCCGAGCACACCATCTTCAAAAATATTGCGCCTTGTTGTTCATTTTATCATCCGAATCCAGCTGATTATTACATCAGTCTGAGAACAGCACCACGATTATGCTACGAGCGTGTCCTGCAGCGGAAGTCTGAACATGAACTGCAGTCAAGCGAATTTACTTTAGAATGGATTGAGTCATTGCATGAGCTACATGTAGCTTGGCAGGCCACCAGTACTTTTTCTTACATGATTGACGGAAACAAAAACACCAGACCAAGTTGCGGAGACTGCTATAGACTTGATTGAAACCCTCGTTATTCAACATAAAGACTAGTGCGTTTGTGACTTAAATGAAAAAAAACTCTCTCTTTCACATCCCCGTTGACTTTTCAAGTTAAAGTTGAACCAGGAAAGGCCATGCGCGGTTTGCGGACACGAGGCAAATTTTTCTAATTTATTGGCATGATGAAAACCAGTGTGCGGTTTGCGGACACGATAAATTTTTTTTCACATAGGAAAATGGAATTTTGGGAGACGCTGGGAAAAAAAATTTCAGAGGTCATGTCACCCCTACACACGTGAAATCTTTCTGAGTTATTTGCCGAACAGACCCAACCCTTTCCGAGGCAAGTGTGTCCTCGGAGACACTTGTGTCCTCCCTACACACCTTGTCCGCAAAGAGCATTTGGAAAACTAGTGGGCGGTTTGGGGACAAGTGTCCTGGAAACAAGTTCTCACTACTCACTTTTGCAAGTAAATGAAAGTGATTCTCAGGTCCGGTGTAACAGTTTATTTTTACTCCCTGACAAAATTTACTCCCCAGTAAATTTTTCCTAGGAAATTTTTACTCCCCCAGTAAAATTTGCCTAGGAAATGTTTACTCCCCCCTGACAAAATTTACTCCCAGTAATTTTGGCCTAGAATATTCTACTCCCTAGTAAATTTAGCCTATCCGATGCAGTTTGACTCGCTGATTTCAAATCTGTCATAGTTATTCCACAAAAACCCAGTTTTTGCTCAGTAAATGCGATTTTACTTTTTTGGAAGTCAGTTTGTGAAGTTAGCGGAACCATTTTTTGTTACTGACTACTGTTTTCTTCAATTCATGCTAGTCCCATCAATTTGAGGTTCCTAAGAACGAATCTGGGAGTAAATTTGGGAATAAATTTGGGAGTTTGGGAGTAAAAAAGTGCGAATTTGGGAGTAAATTTTGTCAGGGGGGAGTAAAAATATCCTAGGAAAAATTTACTGGGGGAGTAAAAATTTCCTAGGCAAAATTTACTGGGGAGTAAAAATATCATATGAAAAATTTACTGGGGAGTAAATCTTGGCGGGAGTAAAACTTGACTGGCACACCGGGCCAAGGCATCAGAATAAAGATCGTCGCTTGCAAGTGGAAAGCGACTTTTTCTGATGGCCTTGGAGAAGTGCATGTTGTTCCATCTTCCAGTGCGATATTGCCGTCCATGGAGTCCTATACAATACAGTCACAAAAATTGGCCGTATTTAAGTGAATTCAATTTTTGATGCAGACTTGAAAAAGTGCTCGAAAGTCGACATAAGTAATCCCACTAAATTTGAATGTTTGAAGTAAATCAAGTTTATACGAAGATGCGTTTATTTTCACTGTGCAATTGATGACCCATTAAAGTCTAACTTCTGTTGAGAAGCTACATTACACACGAGCATCACACAGAATGCCATATTCAAAAGGGATGAAAAGTTGCATCTTCTAGGCCAAGCTAATAGAAACACCTCTCTAAACGTCACCCAACATTCCGTAGAAAATGTAAGCAAGGGTTGGCCGTCGCTAAATCTCTACGACGGACGAACCACAGTCTGCTGCTTCCTTACCAAGGTGCACTGTAAATCGCTCGATACCAATCACATACGAAGGATGCATGCCAAAACATATTTTTGGCATATTTTTGCATCTGTTTGTATGCTTTTTGTATGATTTAAGGCCCTTTGTCAATAAAGATAGCCTTAAGGTTGCATGGCACTAACTACTGTTTTGCAAGTAGTAAGATAATGACATTTAAGAGTCAAACTTACAATATTGAATTCAATTTTAATACACGTAATGCTGAGGCATTTCATGAATAATCAATAAGTATACAGCCATCAACGTTTATGCATTATGTAATTTTGAAATTAGGTATATTATCAATCCGAAATAAAAACATAATATAATTCATGAAAGCAAATATAGTTATGTTTGAGATATATAGGTCAACAAATTAGTTCGAAAGTCATCGTTTCATTGAAATGATGTTTGTCAACTTAGTTCATGGAGTTGAGCTAATTATGAGTCGTGTGAATGTTATTAGACAAGTAGCAACGATGACATACGGCATTAATTTCACAGTAAATCGAGTCTAGATCAAATACTCTTAATAACGCGCTATCCATGAGAATGGATATGACTGATATTACTGACAGAAGTTATTTGAAAGTAGTATGTAATATACATGATTCTTTTGCTATATGACGTAAAGCTCTACATACGAAGGACATACGAATGAGGACGAATTTGCATAGGGCCTCGTATATGAACCACACCACCAACTCGTATTTCACCGTAAAACAGCCAATCACAGATAGAATTGTTCGTATTGCTACATGCCAATCACATACGAATGTAAGTATGCCTTCGCATGAAAAACATACCAGATTTCTGTAAATATACAGTACGAGAATCTCGTATCAAATGCTAGTTTCAATTTGTATGTGAATTTGGTACATGTTTGTATGCAATTTTCGTATTCAGCGGCTTACAGTGTACTAGAACAATTTTGGAATAACGAGATAGATGTTGACGAGTAGGCTACGTGTCAATAAATGTTTATTTCCAAATTTACTGGAAAACATGCAGAAGGACTTTGAATATCTAGAGAAAATAAGGTCTTCGAATATCTAATGACAACTATTAAGTCAATAAAGGACACCGACATCCTTGGTTCCAAGACCGAACTAGCTTAACACAGGAATCGAACCGAAGTCCGCGATGGGGACGAGCTCGCACTCTCTTCACTAGACCATGCTGACGGTACAAAGCCTAGTGAAGAAGATGCGAGCTCGTCTCCACCGCGAACTTCGGTTCGATTCCCAGGTCGAGCGAGTGCGGTCTTGGAATCAAGGGTGTTGGTGTCTTCTATTGACTTAATAGTTGTCATTCTCTTTAGATGTTCGATGTTCTGCGATAGATCTTTGTTGCAATGCATGAGGACTTACAGAAACATGCAAGAAACACATAGACACATATTTTCAAAACATATAGTATGCAAAATAGAGTGCGATCAGTTTTAAAGAATTACATCAGGAAGGAGAGGAGAATGCTCAAAGAATTTACAATGATAAAAAAAACATCTTTCTATACTTTCTATTAACTTACATTGACTTCTAAATGTCCTTTGGTCAGTGCTTTTGTCAGTAAATTGTTGGTTAGTCGTTACAAGTTTTGCAAGCTAACAAACCTTTGATGGAATTCTGTGCATGGAGCAAGCAGTTGGTAGAGCAGCAGCTGAATATTAATTAACTTTCCAATTCTCATGCAGTTTCGATTTCATTTAATGAACTCTTGCTGTTACCGCTCCAAGGTTGCTGCGTGAGACCACATGTGAAATTTGTAATTTCCTACTATTACTGAGAAATTAACACGGAATTGATCATGAGAGCAATACAGAAGATAGAATGGCATTTTACTCCTTGGAGTTACTGACTACCTTGGAGAGAGGAAATTTTTGAAATTTAGATCGGTGGGAGTGAGTGATTATTACTGCAAGACTCAGCCGCGCTTATAAGAGAATCTACTTTCCTACGCCTGGATCATGTCATAAACTACCTGATACTGAACGAGCAAATTATCATAATCAGATTCAAAGACAATAATCACACACTGTAAACTCTAGGGCACGATATTTCGCTTGAATTGGGCACGAAATTTAGGCACCAATTCTAACCAACACAAGGCACGAGTAGGCACGAAGTTCGTAGTGCCGAGTTCGCGCCCATTGATTTTTCCTTCGATTTCATTGGATAAACAAATATTTGTTTTGGTGCCTATCACTGCCAGTGGCGCCTCAAAGCACTAGAAAGGCACCAACTATGGCGCTTACTGGCACGAAATTTCGGCTTCGTGCATAATGTTAGTGCCCTACAGTCTACAGTGCATAATTGGCTTTGATATTTACACGTAAAAAGTCTGCAATAATATTCATATAGAAAAAACTTAATTTCGTGAATTATGAAATTGCACCTAAAAAATTGAATTAATCCACACGTGTGAAACTGAATTCTTACTGAGCCTTATGATTCTTATCAATTCTACGCAGTGATTTTTATAGTATACGCAGAATGAATTCAGCATGTAAGCAATTTGGACAAGTGTCTCAACTTAGCGGATCCAATTAGCTGTTGGAAAAAAGGGCTATTAAGTAGATTTGCTCAGTTATCAATATCCAAAATTAAGTCAATTAGATTAAGCCTTCAAATTTTTGTATGGCCTTAAACTATAGTGCCGTATTGAAATATCCTTGATAATCAACATTATATCTCATTGATTAGGCCTCTCATCAGTAAATGCACACTCTAGTGAGTTTCATACTACTTATATACTTAAATCTAAAGCACTAAATAGCTAGCATGTAAACACAGGAATAATTTGAAAACATTCGCCTTTTTAAATATTGATCAAAATTTTATTACCTCAGGAACGCTATCTCCGCAAAAAACTAGTCTTTTAACTTAAATTTTCACAGTATGTTAGCATTTTTTGAGTCGACACTTTTAACTACTATATACGTACGCTTTGATTCAGTAAATGACCAGATTTTTCAGAATCAACGTATCGTTTGATCGCTTCAAAACCGATGGCAATTTTGAGTAGACAACTAACAAGCTGAAGATTTTCGAGTTTGATTCTGAGCTACTTGTAAATGGACCTTGAAAATTGATATTAAATCTGCCATTTTCAATTATCAGAAATTTTTCGTTGCAAAATAGATCAAATTGAGGCTATCAAATCAATATGTATCATATGAATTGACTACACACTTGATAAATCTGAGAAAAATGTTCAGTTCAGAATTTCGGTTTCTAAGTCTGATGTTTTTTCTACTTAGAATTACCAATTCATGCATTGACACTATTAATTTGAAGCATTGCTATGCAGTGCTGAAATGCTTCTGCAATCAATGGAAGATAGACTTAAAAATTTATCAAATTATACACTTAATGCAGATGAACTATCTCTTCTTCAGAAAGGTCTGGAATTCAACTTGAAACCCTTATACAATTCTCTTGACAAGAAAGTTGAAGTTGAAAAATTATACTCTGATATAAAAAGATCAGAATTCGAAAACGTAATTGAAATTTCAAATCCCAATAAACTGAAAGGAGATCTAAAAAGCTTCGCGTATACCAAGACTAATGATAGAAGCAAAAATCCTTTTACAGAAGGCGAACAAAAAGCTGTGAAAAATCTGAAAAAGAACACAAATTTAGTGATAAAGAAAGCCGATAAGGGAGAAAAAACGGTGATTATGGATCGTGATGATTATATTAAAAAACTGAATAACATTGTTAATGACTCCTCGAAGTTTAAGAAATTGAAATCTAATCCCACAGAGTCGATAAGAAAGATGTGGATGTAATGGTTGAGAATTCGAGAAATCAAGATGAAAAAGTTATGTGGATATTACAAACCAGGATTCCTTTACGGGCTACCTAAAATTCACAAAGACATTCAAAATTCACCGTTGAGGCCAATTATTTCGATGGTCGGATCGGTCACATATGGGCTTAGTCGGTATTTGGATAATATCATCAAACCGTATTATAACAAAGATTTCATCACAGATTTTGCTTTTGACTTTGTAGCGAAAGTTAAGCCGTTGAACAATCTTGACACTTATATCATGGGGTCGGCAGATGTGGTGAGTTTGTTTACTAACGTTCCGGTTATTGAATCGACAGAGATAATACTGAAAAATGTATATCATCATCCCACTCTGCCATCACCAGCAATTCCTGAAGAGACTATGAGACATTTACTCACAATTAGTACAACAAAAACCCCCTTTGTCTGGCTACATGAATTCTATGACCAGATTGATGGAGTGTCTATGGGGTCACCTTTAGGACCGACGTACGCCAATTTTTACATGAGTGAAATAGAAAACCAAGTTTTGAATAATTCGGAGACAGTCAAGCCAATTGCCTATTATCGCTACGTTGATGATGCATTTGTTATTGTACAAGAGAGAAACAGCTTCAAGAACTTATTGATCGATTCAAAACTAATTCTACTTTAGACTTTACATACGAAATTGAAAGAAATAAAACCATCTCTTTTCTGGATGTGTTCGTCAAGCGCAGTAATACTTTAACGTTTTCTATATATCGTAAAGAAACAGCAACAACTACTTGCCCGGCTTCACTTCTTTTACAACAAAACGATACAAAATGTCTGTCATCAAAAGTTATCTCCATAGAGCTTTACATATTAGTTCAGACTGGACATCTTTTCAAGAGGAGATAGAAAACCAATAGCCATTATCTCATCAGCATAATTGATGAACAAATAAAACTGATTCTGAAAAAATATTTCAAACCGGAAGAAAAAGTAGAAAAAGCGAATGTCATTTTTTATTATAAAGGTCAACTGACATCAAATTATCGAGTGGAAGAAAAAAGAATCCAAAAAATTGTGAAGGATAATGTAAAAGGAAAATTTGAATCATTTGATGTTAACGTAAGAGTCTACTACAAAAATTATGCGAGTAAGTTGGTGAATGCAATAAAAGCGAAAATGGACTCGTTTCATTCAAGCCACAATATTGTATGTCAATATACTTGCAAAGAGAGCATATGTAATAATGCTCATTACATAGGATGCACAATAAATTTAATGAACGTGAGAATGAAACAACATGAAAACAATGGTTCTATTAGATCTCATCATATGAGTATGTATCAACAAAAGCCAAGAAATTTAATAACAAATACCGAAATTTTAGCTCGTTATGCAGATACGAATTCATGGCAGATAGCTGAGCCTATATTGATCAAAGAGATCGCACCTAAATAGTTAAAGGATTGACAAGATAAAGGATTGACAAGGCATCTGAATATCATTTCTTGATTTCTATTTCCCTTTCCCAAAACTCTTGCACTATTTTCATATCCTAGCCTTTTAAACTATCTGTGTACATATCTTTGAGCTTTTTATACTGTTTAATAGTTGAGATAATTTTGAAATTTCAATATTATTGCAGCTCACTTTTCATAATGTAAGCTTGAAAATGGTCCGTGTAAATGAGACCGAAACGTCGCTAAATAAATACTTCGCAATAAAATGGTATTCGTTCATAATTCTAAAAACACTGACAACAACAGAAAAGCATGAATTTAGAAAAACAGAAAAAACTCTACACAAATACATGAAATTAGACAAAGACATTCAATAAATTAATCAATTTAATTTTCAATTTAATATGCAAAGAAAATCAGTTACTACCAAATTATACGAGATCAGTAGAAAATAACAACATCAAGAAGGAAAAGAAGAACAGAAAGTAGTCAGTAAAGGTCCAATACAAACACAGCGCGCCTCGAAATGGGGTGGGTCCAATACAAACACAGCGCGCCTCGAAATGGGGTGGGTCCAATACAAACACGCGCGCCCGAAATGGGGTGGGTCCAATACAAACACAGCGCGCCTCGAAATGGGGTGGGTCCAATACAAACACAGCGCGCCTCGAAATGGGGTGGGTCCAATACAAACACGCGCGCCCCGAAATGGGGTGGGTCCAATACAAACACGCGCGCCTCGAAATGGGGTGGGTCCAATACAAACACAGCGCGCCTCGAAATGGCTAGCTCCCATACAAGCACAGCGCGCCACCTTGGCCGGCCGCCCAGGTTGGAGTGAGAGGTTGTCTTGGCCGACCGTCCAGGTTGACGTGGCCGACCGTCCAGGCTGACTTGGCCGACCGACCAGGTTGACTTGGCCGACCGTCCAGGTTGACTTTGCTGACCGACTAGGTTGACTTGGCCGACCGACCAGGTTGACGTGGTGGAGTGAGAGTGTGTTTTGAGGGTGAAGGAGGCACGGGAGAGTGAAACGGACTTCAGATTTGGAATCAGCGTGAAATTCTGCGTCGACATGGTGAGTTTCAAGTCAATCGGACAGAAAAAAATTTTCTTCAAATTTTTTTTTTCGAAAAAACGACAGAGGTAAAATTTTGGACGTTTTGGGTTGCAGCCTCAAAACGAAGCATCGGAGAGCAAAACGGATGTCAGATTTGGAATCAGCGTACAATTTTGCATCTGTATGGTGAATTTGAAAGCAATCGGAGAGAAAAAATTTTCGCTGACGTCCCCCCCCCCCCCGGCACCGATCTTCCAATTTTCCTTCTAGTGATCGTAGAAAGTCGTGCAATAGCTCGTTTGAAAGCTAAGAGTGAGACGAATTCACTGAAAGAAACGGCTTGTTCATATCTGTCTTTGTTTAGATGTGAGACGCCATTTAAGATTTTGGGAGATTGGCGAAAAACGACAGAGTTAGAATTTTGGACGTTTTGGGCTGTAGCGTCAAAACGAAGCATCGGAGAGCAAAACGGATTTCAGATTCGGAATCAGCGTCAAATTCTGCATCTATATGGTGAATTTGAAAGCAATCGGAGAGAAAAAAATTTTCGCTGACGTCCCCCCCCGGCACCGATCTTCCAATTTTCCTTCTAGTGATCGTGGAAAGTCGTGCAATAGCTCGTTTGAAAGCTAAGAGTGAGACGAATTCACTGAAAGAATCGGCTTGTTCCTATCTGTCTTCGTTTATATGTGAGACGCCATTTAAGATTTTGGGACATTGGCGAAAAACGACAGAGTTAGAATTTGGGACGTTTTGGGCTGTAGCTTCAAAACGAAGCATCGGAGTGGAAAACGGATTTCAGATTTGGAATCAGCGTACAATTCTGCGTCAACATGGTGAGTTTCAAGTCAATCGGAGAAACGAGTCCGAAAAACGAGTTAGAATTTTTGCGATGGCTGTGGGCTGTAGAGCCAAAACGAAGCATCGGATGGGAGAACGGAGGACAGATTTGGATTCAGCGTCAAATTCTACTTGTAAATGGTGCATTTCCAGCTCAATCGGACCTCTAGAATCGGCGATAGAAGCGTTTTAAGTTTTTGGATGATGGATATTACGTCATCAGCTGATCGCCACAAACTATATTGGCTGGGAACCGACAGAGATTTGTCATTAAGACGAGAGATTGTCAACGGTAAGTCGTCTCTCTGAGCTCCGATGATAGCTTCGGACATTCCAAATTCCGGGTTTCTGTAAGAAACCGACTTAGAAAATTTCATTGCTGAAGTCAGCTAAGGCGTCAGACTTAGAGGTTCGTCAGGAGATGGCCTTCGTCTCCAGGCCATAAAAGACTCCAAAACTTTAAAGGCTTGTAACTTTGCTTCTAAAAGTCCGTTTGACTTGATTCAAAAAAGGTTCGGTCGCTATTGACCTGCCCTAAGTAATAGACTACTTATAAAATTTCATAAGTAGTGCTAAAAAGATGAAAAATTTCAATTCACTAGTTTTGGAGGTTTTCTGGGGTTTTCGACCCTGCTGAATTCAACTAAGACATTTATAAAGTTGTGGGAGGCGAGCTTCGGCTTGGAATTTGCAACCTTTGTAAACAATTCACCAAACCTTCTGATTGGGCGAGCAATCTCGACCATTCTCAGGGTAGGAAAATCATATAAAACCCAGTGAGGTGACTTGCAACTACACATTTGCCTTTAGCAAGTGTCATGATGTTGCATGGTACGGAGAGTTTCGCTGTAATATTCCAGTGACAGGGTGTTCCTTCCGGACAGCGGATAAGATCGTAGTGATGGGTGCAGCAAGGGAGGGAGACTTCGGTAATCTCGACTCTACAACGGTCGTTGTGGTCTCTTTTCTCAACGTAGCACCTTGAACGCCAATCGGTCGAGTCTTAGCTATCTTGTCACGGGTGGCTTATAAATTCTCCATTGCGAAAACGTCAGCTTGACTTGCTAACAAGTCTCTTACTATCAGATCAAGAAGCACTCAACGTGAGCATGGTAAGGAGAAGTTCGGTGTAATACTTCCTTTCGACGGGCGTTCCTGTAAAGGGCGGCGGTGAAACCCGTAGCTATGTATACCGTAAGGGACATTCGGCAATGGTCAATCCTGTTAAACCTCTCTGCGTCATGTTTGCAAGTGATTGCCTCTGTCTCAACGTAGTATGCATTCGCGCTAGGGTGACATTTAGCCAGCTGTCGAAGGTTACTTCATAACCTCTCCATTGCACTAATAGTGTGAAGCTCGGTATGAGTGAGGGATAAAATCCTCCATCACCTTAGGCGGCTTAATATCAGGCTACAGCATGAGTGATGCGGAGATCTTTGATAGTGTACTTCCTGTTGGTGGGTTTGCACGGCGATCGCTGCCGCAGATGGAAGGAGGGGTGTGTCATAGTTAAGACCGAAACCACTTAGTCGGTGTTGGGCAACTTTCCCAACGTCATCTTTTCTCGCTTGGTCATGAGTACTTTAGATGTCTGCAGCAGGTTTTTCAAAATCTCCACTCATCGTTTGATGATTTACAAAGTAGGGCACATGTCAAGTAAAGTTCTCATAATGACGTCTTAATCAATTCCTCCTTACTGCATGCTGTCGTTTCTACACTCCGACTCTAACCTTTTAGAGCATACACATGTAGCACATACTATCCGTATCGAGAAAGTCTCATGAGGTCTTTTAAGAACCACTACCTCCTCGTGTCACCTGTGTATATTCCAAGTCGAGAGTTGAGAAACACAGGGCATTGACGAAGAAATGATGAATGGAATGATATGGGATTTGGACATTCACACGCCAAACGTATACAGCAAACACACTTCTCTCTTCTTTAGTGAGCAAGCTCTGAACACATAAGATACCGTAGTAAAATCATCAACGAATAAATCACATCGCAAAAGGAATGTACATTGACAGATTCAAATAGATGCTCATGCGTTCATAAAAGAGAGTTTGTAACATCAGCATTAATTGGAAGTGCGTGGGCGCACTGGAAACTCTTGCTCGTCATGTGATTGGACGAGAGGTCTCATCCATTCACCGCTTAGGAAAATCTTATAAAAGGTAGTGCACCAGCTCTGCTCTTCACATTTATCTTTCACAAGGTGAGTGTTGGTGAGCTCATGCTATCAGGTTGTTTTGACTTGCTATCAAGTTGAATAGTTTCTTGCTATCAAGAGATTCACTTCTGCTCATAAAACATATCATCGCTGTAATACCGCCTTTGCTCGAGCGTTCCTTCGGGACGGCGGGTACTGCCGTAGAGGGATTGCGTTGCACGGGTTGTTCGTCGTTTGTTAGACCGAAACCTCTGAGCCGTTGCTCATGTTGGGCGTTCGACTTCATACTCAACGTGACGCTTTCTCTCGCCAGGTCAGAGTACTTCAGCCATTCGACAAAGGTTAGTCTTTATGATATGGAGGAGAGTGAAATGTAATTCATTAGATGTCACTTGAATGATTGTTCCCATGACAAACGTTGACGAGACAAATGAAACGATTCTCATCTTTCCTTTTCAGTGAGCTCCTGCTATCAGGTTGTTTTGACTTGCTATCAAGTTGAATAGTCTCTTGCTATCAAGAGATTCACTTCCGCTCATAAAGCATATCATCGCTGCAATACCGCCTTTGCTCGAGCGTTCCTTCGGGACGGCGGGTACTGCCGTAGATGGATTGCGTTGCACGGGTTGTTCGTCGTTTGTTAGACCGAAACCTCTGAGCCGTTGCTCATGTTGGGCGTTCGACTTCATACTCAACGTGACGCTTTCTCTCGCCAGGTCAGAGTACTTCAGCCATTCGACAAAGGTTAGTCTTTATGATATGGAGGAGAGTGAAATGTAATTCATTAGATGTCACTTGAATGATTGTTCCCATGATAAACGTTGATGAGACAGTTGAAACACTTGTGAAGTACGTACATGTTTAGATGAAGTATGTGAATTTTGTTTTCTGTTGTTTCTCGAACAACGTATTCATATGAAGGACTAAAACTCTAACGTTGAGCATCTCGTCGGTATGCAACGCAATGCGTCATGTTTGCAAGGGATTGCCTCTGTCTCAACGTAGTATGCATTCGCGCCAGGGTGACATTTAGCCAACTGTCGAAGGTTGCCTTATAAACTTTCCATTGCATACTGTACGCTATGAGAACCATGAGTTCTACCTGTCTCTATCAATGAGACGAATTGATGAATGGAATGAAATGGGAGGACACTCAGGCGCCACACGCAACATAACACACTTCTCTCTTCCGTAGTCTAACAAGGTCTTTACACATGGATTGCAGTCGATTGCTATCCCTGTATCCGAAGTGTAAGCTATCTTAATTTTATTTAGCACTATTTCAACTACCATCATCACCCATATGAAGTGTTATAAGATTTACAAGTTGACTAAGCGTTCTACTATTTGTAAATGAAAGATATAGTTTCAACAGTTTACAGATTAAAAATAACGTTTCAACAGTGTGTACGTTAGAAATAAAGCTTTATCTGTTTGTATGCTAGAAACAAAATAAAGTTTCAACAGTTTACAAGATAAAAAATAAAGTTTCACCAGTTTACAAGTTAAAAATAAAGTTTCAATAGTGTGCACGTTAGAAATAAAGTTTTAGCTGTTTGCAAGTTAAAAATAAAGTTTCAATAGTGTGCACGTTAGAAATAAAGTTTTAGCTGTTTGCAAGATAAAAAATAAAGTTTCACCAGTTTACAAGTTAAAAATAAAGTTTCAACAGTTTACAAGTTAAAAAATAAAGTTTCAATGGTGTATACGTTAGAAATAAAGTTTTAGCTGTTTGTATATCAAAATATAGTTTCAAGAGTTTACAAGTTAGAAATAAAGTTTCAATAGTGTATGCGTTAGAAATAAAGTTTTAGCTGTTTGTATATCAAAATAAAGTTTCAAGAGTTTACAAGTTAGAAATTAAGTTTCAATAGTGTGTATGTTAGAAATAAAGGTATAACTGTTCGTAAAATAAGATCATAAGACTTACTAGTTTGCAAGTTAGACTAAGCGTTCTACTATTTGTAAATAAAAAATAAAATTATAACTGTTCACGAGTTAAAGCGTTGATGCAACGATGAACAATTAATAAGCTGAAAAGTTTTAGATTCACTTTAACATTACCATATGTTTACAGATAGAAATGAATCACAGCAAAGCTACTTCATGAGTTAGTTTGCCAGGAGTGTATCATCTCAAACTTTTAATCCGTCGTTGAAATTTCATGACGACTTTTTTGCTAAACGAAAGTTAACACCAAAGGAGCGTAGGGGTGGGTGGTATAAAATACGCCTACAGCACTGAGAGAGTTGGAGTGCATGAGCTATGTACATTCTTTTGACGACGAGAGGAGCGATTCAGCCGATGGCGCAGGTAGTTTCCCAGAGCATGGAGGACATTGTTTAGGTGACTCTAAGGACGTATGTCGAGCTGCCCTTAGTGATAGGCTTCCAACTCATGATGAATGATGAAATGCTTATGACCTACAGTCAACCATTGGTGCATGCCCACACCCTTCCCCACAACGAGCTTGTCTGCTACATTGTATTCGTGAGTGTGGCTCAAAGTAGGAAATTGATTGATGAGACTTTGCTGAAGTATCCAAGGCGCGTATTCAAGCATGGTCGCCTACTGTTGGAGTATTATTATCAATGGCGCGACGACACACAACATTTGCCCACCCATGTTTTACCACACCTATCAACGGAAGAATACAATAGAGCTTTAGTCGAGACGGTGAAAGGAGACGATGAGCGCTAGCGGGCGAATGAAGCATCGGCGAGAGTGGGAATCAACTTGATGCTATTCTCCAATGATGATTGTTGTCTAATGAGAATCAAGCATTCCTTTATAAATAGAGAGCCTTCCACAGTGAGAATCATTCCATCGTTGAATCGTACAAGTGACGGACGCACATTCTCTCTCTCTGTCTCTCTACATCCCTGTTATATTATCCAACTAAAATGGTAAGTCGCTACTTTCCTCCCTCTCCTCCCTTGAACGTAAACTTAATAAAATCTTTTTTATTTTCAGGCATCTTCTACATCTACTACACTGACAGGACAAAATGGCGGTCAGACGTTACAGGGTTCGCTACAATCAGATCATCTACAGTTGAGACCAGTGGAAGAAACAACCAAGGTACATAATCCTACACCGCTACAGCGCAAGTTTAAGCAAGTCTTGCGTCATGAGGATCACAGCGTAGTACTGCAAACGGGAATGCTCCCTTCCACTGATGTCAAGATATTGAGCAATCAGTATGGGGACTACATACTCATCCCCGTGAATCCGTACATTCGCCACCAACTTGACATTATTGAGGAGTACGTGACGTTAAATATGGACATTCCTACTCCGCTTGCTCAAGAGTGGAAGGCGAGAGATGACAAGGATGCTCCCTATAGAAAGATTTGGGATGGTAATCAAATTTGCCTACCATTATCACATTGGTGTACTTACTATAAGAAGGAGGGGGATCAATCAATACCCATCAGATGTGATGAGCTCGGAGAAGGTACTTGGGATATCATTTTCAAAGTGAATGGGCTATATTATGGTCGACACAAGGATAATAAAATAGCCTCTCTCTCCATGCATATGGAATCCATGCTATATATTCCAAAGCCACCCAGCGTAGATGACATTATTGACGAAATCCTTAACAGCAGTGGTACGAAGCGCAAGTCGGAGAAGAATGCTGCCTCAAAACGCAAATCAAAGAAGGAGAATTACTAGTCCTTTCCTAACTCTACCCTATGACAATTCGCTTATGTGCTTTGAGTGTCGTAGACGTGGTCTTATTAGATACATTTTACTTCTTCGTTGCCATCATATCATTTGTGTACTTTGTCGTGAAAAGCATCGATGTAATTCTTCATTTTGTGATATGTTATAGAACGTTTCCTTAGATGTGTAAATTTCCGTTTTAGGCTTCTATCATCATTTTTATGGATTGTGAGGGTGAACCTGTACAGGAGGTCAGTGCTATTGCTATGAACAATTGGACATATCAGATTGTTAGTGTCTATCATCAACATGCCAACTGCGATCCCAATGTTGATCAATGGGCACGAAAACACATTCATGGACTTAATCTGAAATATTTGCAAGACTATGGCTTTTCTTGTGAGACTGCTCTTCTTATTGACTTTAAACGATGGTTAGCTGCTTTCAATGTTATACGCATCTTTTGTAATAATCCTGGTAAGGAGAGGAAAGTATTTCCCAATCTAATCATTGATGATATTTTGCTCCCGCCTTGGGATAGTAGAGTGAATCAACATTATCATGAAGTCACGAAACGTTTTAAGGATTTGTGTGTTCCTATTTTGTCTGTTCGTTGTAGTAGCTACGTTCATAACCAATGCTTCTTTCCTCCTTACCTCAACACTGCCAAAGTCCTGTATGGTTATCATTGCTCGCTATATGACAGTTACCAGCTGTATCTATTTTATCTGTTTCAAACCATTGATTTGTAATGCATGCTTGTTACAGTTATTCAATAAATGTTATTATGCGAAGAGTTGTTGTTTTCATGTAACGGATGGGTTAGATGAAGGGTGATCATATCTTTTTCAAATGACTGTGGAACATTGATTTCCGCGATGAAGATTTAAACAGTTAGATTCGATGACGAACAAGATTTTACTATTTTGCAAGTTATACTAAGCGTTCTATTATTTGTAAATGAAAGATATAGTTTCAACAGTTTACAGATTAAAAATAAAGTTTCAATAGTGTATGTGTTAGAAATAAAGTTTAAGCTGTTTGCATGTTAGAAATAAAATAAAGTTTCAAGAATTTACAGATTAAAAATAAAGTTTCAACAGTGTGTACGTTAGAAATAAAGTTTTATCTGTTTGTAAAATGAGATTGTAGGATTTACTAGTTTGCAAGTTAGACTAAGCGTTCTACTATTTGTCAACGAAAGATATAGTTTCAACAGTTTACAGATTAAAAATAAAGTTTCAACAGTGTGTACGTTAGAAATAAAGTTTTAGTCGTTTGCGCGTTAGAAATAAAATAAAGTTTCAACCGTTTACAAGTTCAAAATGAAGTTTCAACAGTGTGTATGTTAGAAATAGAGTTTTATCGGTTTGTAAATTGAGATCATAAGATTTACTAGTTTGCAAGTTAGACTAAGCGTTCTACTATTTGTAAATGAAAGATATAGTTTCAACAGTTTACAGATTAAAAATAAAGTTTCAACAGTGTGTACGTTAGAAATAAAGTTATATCTGTTTGTAAAATATGATTGCGGGATTTAATAGTTTGCAAGTTAGACTAAGCGTTCTACTATTTGCAAATGAAAGATATAGTTTCAACAGGTTACAGATTAAAAAATAAAGTTTCAATAGTGTGTATGTTAAAAATAAAGTTTATGCTATTTTTGTGTTACAAATAGAATAAAGTTTCAACAGTTTGTAGATTTAAAATAAAGTTTCAACAGTGTGTACGTTAGAAATAAAGTTTTATCTGTTTATATGTTAGAAGCAAAATGAAGTTTTAACAGTGTGTAAGTTAGAAATAAAGTTTTATCTGTTTATATGTTAGAAACAAAATAAAGTTTCAACAGTGTGTACGTTAGAAATAAAGTTTTATCTGTTTGTAAAATGAGATTGTAGGATTTACTAGTTTGCAAGTTAGACTAAGCGTTCTACTATTTGTAAACGGAAGATATAGTTTCAACAGTTTACAGATTAAAGATAAAGTTTCAATAGTGTGTACGTTAGAAATAAAGTTATATCTGTTTATATGTTAGAAACAAAATAACGTTTCAAAAGTGTGCACGTTAGAAATAAAGTTTTATCTGTTTGTATGTTAGAAATGAACTTTTAGCTTCTTGTATGTTAGAAATAAAGGTATAACAGTTTATATGCTAGAAAGAAAGGTATAACTGTTTGTAAAATAAGATCATAAGATTTACTAGTTTGCAAGTTAGACTAAGCGTTCAACTATTTGTAAATAAAAAATAAAATTATAACTGTTTACAAGTTTAAAAGCGTTGATGCGATGATGAAATTAATAAAGCTGAGAAGCTATATAAAACTTTAACATAGCACACATTTTTGTTTAGAAATGTATCACAGCAAAGCTACTACATGAGTTGTTTTTAGTTTGCAGTGTATCATCTCAAAACTTTTTTACCGGTTTGTCAAGTTTGATTCCATCAAGTCAGTACTATACACATTTGATTTACAAAACATGCTTTGAATACTCATACGATGAAGTTCTTACTTTCATTTTAAAACAAGATTACGATAAAATGTTCAACTTACATTCTCAACTTTGTATAATACTAAGATATTTGATTATACAACCTAAGAGATTTTCAACTTAGATTTTTATTTACTTCGCTCAGTCTTTGTCGAAACGTATAAGATACAACCATAGTGTCATAAGACTCATGTGTGTGTTCATCGTAAAAACATTAAGAAAAAACCGCAATGATGACACTTCAAATATGTACAAAACTGAAATTTCAACAACGGAGTAAAAGTTTGAGATGATACACTCCTGGCAAACTAACTCATAAAGTAGCTTTGCTGTGATACATTTCTATCTGTAAACATGTGCTAATGTTAAAGTTAATATAAAGCTTCTCAGCTTATTAATTGTTCATCATCGCATCAACGCTTTAACTTGTAAACAGTTATAATTTTATTTTTAATTTACAAATAGTAGAACGCCTAGTCTAACTTGCAAACTAGTAAATCTTATGATCTTATTTTACAAACAGTTATACCTTTCTTTCTAGCATATAAACTGTTATACCTTTATTTCTAACATACAAGCAGCTAAAACTTTATTTCTAACATACAAACAGATAAAACTTTATTTCTAAAGTACACACTGTTGAAACTTCACTTTGTTTCTAAAATATAAACAGATAAAACTTTATTTCTAACGTACACACTATTGAAACTTTATTTTTAATCTGTAAACTGTTGAAACTATATCTTTCATTTACAAATAGTAGAATGCTTAGTCTAACTTCCAAACTAGTAAATCTTATGATCTTAATTTACAAACCGATAAAACTCTATTTCTAACATACACACTGTTGAAACTTCATTTTGAACTTGTAATTGGTTGAAACTTTATATTATTTCTAACGCGCAAACGACTAAAACTTTATTTCTAACGTACACACTGTTGAAACTATATCTTTCGTTGACAAATAGTAGAACGCTTAGTCTAACTTGCAAACTAGTAAATCCTACAATCTCATTTTACAAACAGATAAAACTTTATTTCTAACGTACACACTGTTGAAATTTCATTTTTTAACATACAAACAGCTAAAACTTTATTTCTAACGTACACACTGTTGAAACTTTATTTTTAATCTACAAACTGTTAAAACTTCACTTTGTTTCTAAAATATAAACAGATAAAACTTTATTTCTAACGTACACACTATTGAAACGTTATTTTTTAATCTGTAAACTGTTGAAACTATGTCTTTCATTTGCAAATAGTAGAACGCTTAGTCTAACTTGCAAACTTTTAAATCCCGCAATCTTATTTTACAAACAGGTATAACTTCATTTCTAACGTACACACTGTTGAAACTTTATTTTTAATCTATAAACTGTTGAAACTATATCTTTCATTGACAAATAGTAGAACGCTTAGTCTAACTTGCAAACAAGTAAATCCTACAATCTCATTTTAAAAACAGATAAAACTTTATTTCTAACGTACACACTGTTGAAACTTTATTTTTAATCTGTAAACTCTTGAAACTTTATTTTATTTCTAACATGCAAACAGCTTAAACTTTATTTCTAACACATACACTATTGAAACTTTATTTTTAATCTGTAAACTGTTGAAACTATATCTTTCGTTGACAAATAATAGAACGCTTAGTATAACTTGCAAAATAGTAAAATCTTGTTCGTCATCGAATCTAACTGTTTAAATCTTCATCATGGAAATCAATGTTCCACAGTCATTTGAAAAAGATATGATCACCCTTCATCTAACCCATCCGTTGCATGAAAACAACAACTCTTCGCATAATAACATTTATTGAATAACTGTAACAAGCATGCATTACAAATCAATGGTTTGAAACAGATAAAATAGATACAGCTGGTAACTGTCATATAGCGAGCAATGATAACCATACAGGACTTTGGCAGTGTTGAGGTAAGGAGGAAAGAAGCATTGGTTATGAACGTAGCTACTACAACGAACAGACAAAATAGGAACACACAAATCCTTAAAACGTTTCGTGACTTCATGATAATGTTGATTCACTCTACTATCCCAAGGCGGGAGCAAAATATCATCAATGATTAGATTGGGAAATACTTTCCTCTCCTTACCAGGATTATTACAAAAGATGCGTATAACATTGAAAGCAGCTAACCATCGTTTAAAGTCAATAAGAAGAGCAGTCTCACAAGAAAAGCCATAGTCTTGCAAATATTTCAGATTAAGTCCATGAATGTGTTTTCTTGCCCATTGATCAACATTGGGATCGCAGTTGGCATGTTGATGATAGACACTAACAATCTGATATGTCCAATTGTTCATAGCAATAGCACTGACCTCCTGTACAGGTTCACCCTCACAATCCATAAAAATGATGATAGAAGCCTAAAACGGAAATTTACACATCTAAGGAAACGTTCTATAACATATCACAAAATGAAGAATTACATCGATGCTTTTCACGACAAAGTACACAAATGATATGATGGCAACGAAGAAGTAAAATGTATCTAATAAGACCACGTCTACGACACTCAAAGCACATAAGCGAATTGTCATAGGGTAGAGTTAGGAAAGGACTAGTAATTCTCCTTCTTTGATTTGCGTTTTGAGGCAGCATTCTTCTCCGACTTGCGCTTCGTACCACTGCTGTTAAGGATTTCGTCAATAATGTCATCTACGCTGGGTGGCTTTGGAATATATAGCATGGATTCCATATGCATGGAGAGAGAGGCTATTTTATTATCCTTGTGTCGACCATAATATAGCCCATTCACTTTGAAAATGATATCCCAAGTACCTTCTCCGAGCTCATCACATCTGATGGGTATTGATTGATCTCCCTCCTTCTTATAGTAAGTACACCAATGTGATAATGGTAGGCAAATTTGATTACCATCCCAAATCTTTCTATAGGGAGCATCCTTGTCATCTCTCGCCTTCCACTCTTGAGCAAGCGGAGTAGGAATGTCCATATTTAACGTCACGTACTCCTCAATAATGTCAAGTTGGTGGCGAATGTACGGATTCACGGGGATGAGTATGTAGTTCCCATACTGATTGCTCAATATCTTGACATCAGTGGAAGGGAGCATTCCCGTTTGCAGTACTACGCTGTGATCCTCATGACGCAAGACTTGCTTAAACTTGCGCTGTAGCGGTGTAGGATTATGTACCTTGGTTGTTTCTTCCACTGGTCTCAACTGTAGATGATCTGATTGTAGCGAACCCTGTAACGTCTGACCGCCATTTTGTCCTGTCAGTGTAGTAGATGTAGAAGATGCCTGAAAATAAAAAAGATTTTATTAAGTTTACGTTCAAGGGAGGAGAGGGAGGAAAGTAGCGACTTACCATTTTAGTTGGATAATATAACAGGGATGTAGAGAGACAGAGAGAGAGAATGTGCGTCCGTCACTTGTACGATTCAACGATGGAATGATTCTCACTGTGGAAGGCTCTCTATTTATAAAGGAATGCTTGATTCTCATTAGACAACAATCATCATTGGAGAATAGCATCAAGTTGATTCCCACTCTCGCCGATGCTTCATTCGCCCGCTAGCGCTCATCGTCTCCTTTCACCGTCTCGACTAAAGCTCTATTGTATTCTTCCGTTGATAGGTGTGGTAAAACATGGGTGGGCAAATGTTGTGTGTCGTCGCGCCATTGATAATAATACTCCAACAGTAGGCGACCATGCTTGAATACGCGCCTTGGATACTTCAGCAAAGTCTCATCAATCAATTTCCTACTTTGAGCCACACTCACGAATACAATGTAGCAGACAAGCTCGTTGTGGGGAAGGGTGTGGGCATGCACCAATGGTTGACTGTAGGTCATAAGCATTTCATCATTCATCATGAGTTGGAAGCCTATCACTAAGGGCAGCTCGACATACGTCCTTAGAGTCACCTAAACAATGTCCTCCATGCTCTGGGAAACTACCTGCGCCATCGGCTGAATCGCTCCTCTCGTCGTCAAAAGAATGTACATAGCTCATGCACTCCAACTCTCTCAGTGCTGTAGGCGTATTTTATACCACCCACCCCTACGCTCCTTTGGTGTTAACTTTCGTTTAGCAAAAAAGTCGTCATGAAATTTCAACGACGGATTAAAAGTTTGAGATGATACACTCCTGGCAAACTAACTCATGAAGTAGCTTTGCTGTGATTCATTTCTATCTGTAAACATATGGTAATGTTAAAGTGAATCTAAAACTTTTCAGCTTATTAATTGTTCATCGTTGCATCAACGCTTTAACTCGTGAACAGTTATAATTTTATTTTTTATTTACAAATAGTAGAACGCTTAGTCTAACTTGCAAACTAGTAAGTCTTATTATCTTATTTTACGAACAGTTATACCTTTATTTCTAACATACACACTATTGAAACTTAATTTCTAACTTGTAAACTCTTGAAACTTTATTTTGATATACAAACAGCTAAAACTTTATTTCTAACGCATACACTATTGAAACTTTATTTCTAACTTGTAAACTCTTGAAACTATATTTTGATATACAAACAGCTAAAACTTTATTTCTAACGTATACACCATTGAAACTTTATTTTTAACTTGTAAACTCTTGAAACTTTATTTTTAAGTTGCAAACAGTTAAAACTTTATTTCTAACGTACACACTATTGAAACTTTATTTTTAACTTGCAAACAGCTAAAACTTTATTTCTAACGTGCACACTATTGAAACTTTATTTTTAACTTGTAAACTGGTGAAACTTTATTTTTTATCTTGTAAACTGTTGAAACTTCATTTTGTTTCTAGCATACAAACAGATAAAGCTTTATTTCTAACGTACACACTGTTGAAACGTTATTTTTAATCTGTAAACTGTTGAAACTATATCTTTCATTTACAAATAGTAGAACGCTTAGTCTAACTTGTAAATCTTATAACACTTCATATGGGTGATGATGGTAGTTGAAATAGTGCTAAATAAAATTAAGATAGCTTACACTTCTGATACAGGGATAGCAATCGACTGCAATCCATGTGTAAAGACCTTGTTAGACTACGGAAGAGAGAAGTGTGTTATGTTGCGTGTGGCGCGTGAGTGTCCTCCCATTTCATTCCATTCATCAATTCGTCTCATTGATAGAGACAGGTAGAAATCATGGTTCTCATAGCGTACAGTATGCAATGGAAAGTTTATAAGGCAACCTTCGACAGTTGGCTAAATGTCACCCTGGCGCGAATGCATACTACGTTGAGACAGAGGCGATCCCTTGCAAACATGACGCATTGCGTTGCATATCGACGAGATGCTCAACGTTAGAGTTTTAGTCCTTCATATGAATACGTTGTTCGAGAAACAACAGAAAACAAAATTCACATACTTCATCTAAACATGTACGTACTTCACAAGTGTTTCAACTGTCTCATCAACGTTTATCATGGGAACAATCATTCAAGTGACATCTAATGAATTACATTTCACTCTCCTCCATATCATAAAGACTAACCTTTGTCGAATAGCTGAAGTACTCTGACCTGGCGAGAGAAAGCGTCACGTTGAGTATGAAGTCGAACGCCCAACATGAGCAACGGCTCAGAGGTTTCGGTCTAACAAACGACGAACAACCCGTGCAACACAATCCCTCTACGGCAGTACCCGCCGTCCCGAAGGAACGCTCGAGCAAAGGAGTTATTACAGCGATGATATGTTTTATGAGCAGAAGATATGATAGCAAGAGACTATTCAACTTGATAGCAAGTCAAAACAACCTGATAGCAGGAGCTCACTGAAAAGGAAAGATGAGAATCGTTTCATTTGTCTCGTCAACGTTTATCGTGGGAACAATCATTCAAGTGACATCTAATGAATTACATTTCACTCTCCTCCATATCATAAAGACTAACCTTTGTCGAATGGCTGAAGTACTCTGACCTGGCGAGAGAAAGCGTCACGTTGAGTATGAAGTCGAACGCCCAACATGAGCAACGGCTCAGAGGTTTCGGTCTAACAAACGACGAACAACCCGTGCAACGCAATCCATCTACGGCAGTACCCGCCGTCCCGAAGGAACGCTCGAGCAAAGGCGGTATTGCAGCGATGATATGCTTTATGAGCAGAAGTGAATCTCTTGATAGCAAGAGACTATTCAACTTGATAGCAAGTCAAAACAACCTGATAGCAGGAGCTCACTGAAAAGGAAAGATGAGAATCGTTTCATTTGTCTCGTCAACGTTTATCGTGGGAACAATCATTCAAGTGACATCTAATGAATTACATTTCACTCTCCTCCATATCATAAAGACTAACCTTTGTCGAATAGCTGAAGTACTCTGACCTGGCGAGAGAAGGCGTCACGTTGAGTATGAAGTCGAACGCCCAACATGAGCAACGGCTCAGAGGTTTCGGTCTAACAAACGACGAACAACCCGTGCAACGCAATCCCTCTACGGCAGTACCCGCCGTCCCGAAGGAACGCTCGAGCAAAGGCGGTATTACAGCGATGATATGTTTTATGAGCAGAAGTGAATCTCTTGATAGCAAGAAACTATTCAACTTGATAGCAAGTCAAAACAACCTGACAGCATGAGCTCACCAACACTCACCTTGTGAAAGATAAATGTGAAGAGCAGAGCTGGTGCACTACCTTTTATAAGATTTTCCTAAGCGGTGAATGGATGAGACCTCTCGTCCAATCACATGACGAGCAAGAGTTTCCAGTGCGCCCACGCACTTCCAATTAATGCTGATGTTACAAACTCTCTTTTATGAACGCATGAGCATCTATTTGAATCTGTCAATGTACATTCCTTTTGCGATGTGATTTATTCGTTGATGTTTTTACTACGGTATCTTATGTGTTCAGAGCTTGCTCACTAAAGAAGAGAGAAGTGTGTTTGCTGTATACGTTTGGCGTGTGAATGTCCAAATCCCATATCATTCCATTCATCATTTCTTCGTCAATGCCCTCTGTGTTTCTCAACTCTCGACTTGGAATATACACAGGGGACACGAGGAGGTAGTGGTTCTAAAAAGAACTCATGAGACTTTCTCGATACGGATAGTATGTGCTACATGTGTATGCTCTAAAAAGTTAGAGTCGGAGTGTAGAAACGACAAGCATGCAGTAAGGAGGAATTGATTAAGACGTCATTATGAGAACTTTACTTGACATGTGCCCTACTTTGTAAATCATCAAACGATGAGTGGAGATTTTGAAAAACCTGCTGCAGACACCTAAAGCACTCATGACCAAGCGAGAAAAGATGACGTTGGGAAAGTTGCCCAACACCGGCTAAGTGGTTTCGGTCTTAACTATGACACACCCCTCCTTCCATCTGCGGCAGCGATCGCCGTGCAAACCCACCAACAGGAAGTACACTATCAAAGATCTCCGCATCACTCATGCTGTAGCCTGATATTAAGCCGCCTAAGGTGATGGAGGATTTTATCCCTCACTCATACCGAGCTTCACACTATTAGTGCAATGGAGAGGTTATGAAGTAACCTTCGACAGCTGGCTAAATGTCACCCTGGAGCGAATGCATACTACGTTGAGACAGAGGCAATCACTTGCAAACATGACGCAGAGAGGTTTAACAAGATTGAACATTGCCGAAGGTCCCTTACGGTATACATAGCTACGGGTTTCACCGCCGCCCTTTACAGGAACGCCCGTCGAAAGGAAGTATTACACCGAACTTCTCCTTACCATGCTCACGTTGAGTGCTTCTTGATCTGATAGTAAGAGACTTGTTAGCAAGTCAAGCTGACGTTTTCGCAATGGAGAATTTATAAGCCACCCGTGACAAGATAGCTAAGACTCGACCGATTGGCGTTCAAGGTGCTACGTTGAGAAAAGAGACCACAACGACCGTTGTAGAGTCGAGATTACCGAAGTCTCCCTCCCTTGCTGCACCCATCACTACGATCTTATCCGCTGTCCGGAAGGAACACCCTGTCACTGGAATATTACAGCGAAACTCTCCGTACCATGCAACATCATGACACTTGCTAAAGGCAAATGTGTAGTTGCAAGTCACCTCACTGGGTTTTATATGATTTTCCTACCCTGAGAATGGTCGAGATTGCTCGCCCAATCAGAAGGTTTGGTGAATTGTTTACAAAGGTTGCAAATTCCAAGCCGAAGCTCGCCTCCCACAACTTTATAAATGTCTTAGTTGAATTCAGCAGGGTCGAAAACCCCAGAAAACCTCCAAAACTAGTGAATTGAAATTTTTCATCTTTTTAGCACTACTTATGAAATTTTATAAGTAGTCTATTACTTAGGGCAGGTCAATAGCGACCGAACCTTTTTTGAATCAAGTCAAACGGACTTTTAGAAGCAAAGTTACAAGCCTTTAAAGTTTTGGAGTCTTTTATGGCCTGGAGACGAAGGCCATCTCCTGACGAACCTCTAAGTCTGACGCCTTAGCTGACTTCAGCAATGAAATTTTCTAAGTCGGTTTCTTACAGAAACCCGGAATTTGGAATGTCCGAAGCTATCATCGGAGCTCAGAGAGACGACTTACCGTTGACAATCTCTCGTCTTAATGACAAATCTCTGTCGGTTCCCAGCCAATATAGTTTGTGGCGATCAGCTGATGACGTAATATCCATCATCCAAAAACTTAAAACGCTTCTATCGCCTATTCTAGAGGTCCGATTGAGCTGGAAATGCACCATTTCCAAGTAGAATTTGACGCTGAATCCAAATCTGTCCTCCGTTCTCCCATCCGATGCTTCGTTTTGGCTCTACAGCCCACAGCCATCGCAAAAATTCTAACTCGTTTTTCGGACTCGTTTCTCCGATTGACTTGAAACTCACCATGTTGACGCAGAATTGTACGCTGATTCCAAATCTGAAATCCGTTTTACTCTCCGATGCTTCGTTTTGGCGCTACAGCCCAAAACGTCCAAAATTCTAACTCTGTCGTTTTTCGCCAGTCTCCCAAAATCTTAAATGGCGTCTCACATATAAACGGAGACAGATATGAACAAGCCGTTTCTTTCAGTGAATTTGTCTCACTCTTAGCTTTCAAACGAGCTATTGCACGACTTTCTACGATCACTAGAAGGAAAATTGGAAGATCGGTGCCGGCGGGGGGGACGCACCGATCTTCTCCGATTGCTTTCAAATTCACCATACAGATGCAGAATTGTACGCTAGTAGTGAAAACTGTGCCCTACCGTCGAGGGATAGTTACATGGATAGGTACATGTAAAATTTAGTGTTATCAATAGGTACATGGATAGGTACATGTATAATTTAGTTATCAATAGGAACATGGATAGGTACATGTATAATTCAGTGTTATGAATAGGAACTTGTATGAGATCTGTTTTACTGGATAGGTACATGTGTTTGGTACACTCGGTTGAGTACACTGTATTTCGGAACGTCTATGATCGAACTTGTGTGGTTTGGTTCTGAGCACTTGGGTACGTACCGATAGACGTCCGTTGTTTGATTTTGAATGGGTTTGCTCAATTGCGACTATTGTGACTATTGAAACCATTGTAATCAAGATGACACATTTATTTTCCTTTTACGTAGACAAACTAAGCTATAAATATGAGATAGTTGTTTGATGACATATATAATGATGACTAGTATCCCAACGTCGTGGGTTGTCGCAAGAGACCTTGGATATTCGTTCAAAGCTATAGAAACTGTAACAAATCTCAGTGAAAATATCAACGCTGGTGATTTAGTTGATCGACTAATGGATCTAGATGAGCATGCAATGAATCACAATTTGGATCGCAGGTGGATAGAGGATTTCTCCATGCTACACTGCAATGATAGTGAAATTAGGAGGATCAAATTGGAACGATATGGAAAGAAGGAGACATCTGACAGTGTTTTAATAAAAAGTTCTCCCAATAAAAGTGACTTCAGAAGGAAATTAGAAGAAGAGACATTTAAATTATTATGTGAACGGAAGTGCGTTAAATGTTTTGAACAGGAACGATCCCTTCTCTTTTTGCCATGTTCTCATAGCGTTATGTGTTCTACATGTTATGTACCCTTTGAAACTTCATCTTGTCCCCTTTGCTATGAAGAAATATCTTCAACAGTCACCGTATATCGTGCATGATGAGTCATCATGCACGTCTGTGATTGGTCACTATTGTGTCTTTGTTTGACTTTTCTATATAAGGAGGACATTGTACCGTTCTATTTCAAGCATAATTTGAGGCTAATACAATGTCAATCAGCATGTCGTTCACTACCAACATTCCCATTTCAATAATTTACCGAAGTCAACTCTTCGTCGGCAATATATTTTATTCTGCCGTGAATATAACTGGCTATAAAGCGGATTTGGTGGATCTGATGGAGGAAATAGTGAAGTATTTCCGCTGCAGAGAGGACGTTGTGGTGCAGAGAATGTTGATGAGAGTCGTGAACAACGCTCTTACACGAGTTGCAAGATTTTGGCTCAATGAAGTATTTCGCCCACTAGCTCAAACGGAGATTGTACCGGAATACTCTCGCTGTTGGTGCAGCAGTATCCAACGGAAACTCAACACATGTCTCCATGACATTATCACCTCCAGCTACTATGACGAGAAGGGTGAGAAATGCAAACTGGACTTGTTCAGTGGACCGCCATCAGTAAGCATCAATGTGGCTGCTCAAGGACATTCTGAGGTAATCAGTTTGCGGGCATACTATGCAAATATTTTGAAGACTTTCCATTCAAAGCCCTGCTGTATGTGCTGTCCAATTTCAAAACATCTAATGAAAGACATTGAGCAGCTCATAACTGCTACAAATCAGACTCTAGCCAATGTGAGTGTATATCAGTTTCCCTCTACAACTTGTTAAGTGTTTTATGTAATTTTATAAGTACCAGCAACAAACTCTGTGTGAATGCTTGTAGACTTTTGTATATAATGTTGTAAGTACTAAGCAAAAATTGTAATTGTATTATCTATTTCCATATTAGAATAAAAATGTCTGTAAAACGGAAGGCATCTTCTCGTCAATCGAAACGGTCCTTCAAACCTTCAAGTCAGTTTAAAAAGGCGTTGCGAAAGTTAAACAGGATACATGATAATAAGAAGAAGTGTAAATAGATTCAAAATTCAAGTGATGATTTCATTCGTGATTTAGCTTTTGCAATACACAAATGTCTACCTATTTACAAGCCTCTGTTGAATGCTGGCTCTTTGAATAGCATAAAAAAGTTTTCAAATCCAAGGAGTAGTGATAAGAAAAGGCGAAACTTAATTCAGCGCGGTGGTGGTGGGTTTCTAAGTATGTTAAATGATATTGGAAACAGTATTAATGGTGTAATCAATAGTCCGCTTGGAAGGATTGCAGCAACTGCTGCAATGTTCATATAAGGTTAGCGAATCATAAAGTGACACGTCATCACTTTGATTGATGAGTCATATATAGGTGTATATAAGGAAGACGCTTTAATGATATTTTGCCACTTTCAAGTGACAATTCATTTGCGCTGGTTGAAAGTTCCGAATTAGTACTTGTTGAAACATGACTCAGAAAATGTATACAATCAGAGAGGAAGGTGACGCTTTTGAGCAAGATCTCTTGAAGCTTCGTCCGACTCGAAAGGTGCAAGGGATTGGAAATACATTCTACTTTCAAACCTTGAATTATGGTGATGATGGCTTTTATCTTCAAGTTCCATTCTTCCACAGTAATGGTATGTCTACATCAGGGTATAGCAATATGAGACAAATGCGAGTGACTTTTCCAAAATGGCAACAGGTGATTCTTAAAACTATTGACTCTTACTCGAAAGAATGTGTTGAGCTGCCTGAAAGTGCTCCCACTCATTGGAGAAAGGCATTAGAGGAAGGAGTTGGTTATAAGGAATTGCCGGAATTCGATACACTGTTTTTAAAACTATCGGATCATTTTCAAGCATTCGATCTCTTTACAAACGCGATGGAATGTGAGGATCTCAAACGGGGCCGCTATATGGGCTTAGTGCACGTTACCGGACTTTATGTTGGCTCACATGGTTCGACTGGTAAAGTCGCATCTTTACAAATGAAGGTTCTTCAACTAGTCTATGAACCACTACCAATTGATAAATGTTTAATTAACATTGATAAGACTGCTTCAAGTGATGGGAAGGAAGAGAGCAAAAAGCGAGGGCGGAAATCTAAAGATGGGAATCCTAAATTGAAGTTGAAGCGCCAAGATGCTGACTTGAAAACTTTCTATAATCCTAATTGTGATGAGGAAACACAAATGTTTTAATTTGTAAATGTTTTAATTTGTAAATGTAACTTGAAAGTTTCTATTCTGAATGTAAATAAACTTGATCTGGAACATGTGTCTGTTTTGTTGTTCTAAGCAAAATTAGCGGGATGATGAGTTTAATGTTAATGGAATTATAAGATGACAGATTTTCGTCTATTCACTGATCGCACAATGTGTGTCGCTGGACCAAGTCAGTCCGGTAAAACTACATTTGTAACTGAATTGCTACAATATAGAAATGAAATGTTTAACAAGGAAATTAAGAGAGTCAAATGGTATTATGGAATATTTCAACCACAACTACATTCTGCACTTCGCCAGAAAGGTTATGAGGTGAAGCAAGGGTTGCCATCAACTGAGGATATCAAAGCAGGTGACTTACTAGTATTAGATGATCTATTACGAGAAAGCAAATCTTCAAATGATGTAACTGAAATGTTCATTCAAACTGCACATCATAGGGAAGCTTTTATTATCTACATCACCCAAAACATATTCGATGGAGGGAAAGAGCAAAGAACTAGAAGTTTGAATACACATTATTTGGCAATATTTAAAAATCCAAGAGATATCAGTCAGATACATCATCTCAGTAGACAGATATTACCTCAACAACCTAAAGTACTTTCAAAAATATATGAAGATGTAACAAAGAAACCACATGGTTATCTATTTATTGATCTAACCCAGGAATGTCCGGAACGACTTCGATTTCGAACAAATATCATACCTAATTCCGCTGAACCAATGACAGTTTTCTCGGTTCACAGTTAGTTTTAAGCAATGTACTTTGTTGCCTTATTATTTTCAAACATGTCGTTTTCAAAGATGGTAGTCATTCCTCAAGAGGAGTATGAACAATTGACTACATTACAAAGTGCACAGGAAGTCAAAAATATAGATCAACCTATTACGAATCAACTTAAGGAACTAACACAAAAGGATATGGAAATTCAGAAGATTAAGGATCCCTATCGACGAATGCAGTTAGCAGCTGAAAACATTGACGAGAGGCGACAGATTCGTGACAAGTTGCGACGATTTATAACCTTGTCAACACCTCGACCATATCGTGTGCGCGCTGAGCGATTATTTGACTTCATTGATCCACATGTGAAGTTCAATGAGAGAGGGGAGATAATAGATGAAACAACTGGTGATGTTATTAGAAATAGTCACATAGATGACCTTCTGCAATATGCTGTCAGAGATGTAAGGCGAAAACTAGGTGCACCACAAGGGTGGTCATATTTTCAGAAAATTTTATCTGATCAAAATGTACCTCACAATATTATTGGAGGACCGACTGTGAATGAATTGGATAAGGGTCACTTACAAGATGGATCAAAGAGTAAAACACCCACGATGGCGGTCAAGCGAGAGCTTCATGATTCCGATGATCTGCAACCAAAAAGAGCTACTAGGCGCTCAATGCGTGTTGCGAAGGAGTATAGTAAATATTAAGCAAATATGAATTAAGCCTTGCCTCTCTCATATCATGTCGTTACAAAAATTTTGCTGCTGTTTGAAATCTGCGCTCGAAGGTAAAGCAGAAGAGGGCATAGAGGTTGATATCAATTGTGTTAGCAGTTGCTGTGCGAGTAATACGCGTGCAAATCAGAACAAAGACGATGAGTACAGTAGTGAAACTCAGAAAGATTTATTACGACTTAAATCATCCCGCAAGTTTCAGTCGTCCGGAGGTTCCAGCTCGTGCAGCAGGTGTGGGAATAGAGAAAGTCAAGAAGTGGTTGAGGAGTCAACCGACTTACACTCTTCACAAAAATGCGAGAAAGCGGTTTCCAACAAGAAATTATGTTGTTAACAATATAGATAGTCAATGGCAAGCGGACTTGGCTGACATGCAACAGATATCACAGTACAATGATGGCTATAAATACATCTTAACTGTAATAGATATTTTATCTCGCTATGCTTGGGCACGTGCGCTGAAATCTAAACGAGAACCAGAAGTTGAAGCGGCTTTTCAGAGCATTTTCGATGAGGGGCGTGTTCCGCAAAGAATACAGACCGATCAAGGGAAGGAATTCGAAAACTCTCATGTTCGAAGTCTCCTTAAAAGTCATAATGTGGAATTGTTTAGTGTCAAAAGTGCTTATAAAGCTGCCATGGTTGAGAGGTTCAATCGCACACTGAAGACAAAAATATGGCGCTATTTCACTGCAAAAAATACACATGTTTGGGTAGGTGAGCTGCAGAAATTTGTTAAGAATTACAATGAAAGCTACCATCGAATCATTAAGATGAAACCAGTTGATATTACCCCAGATAATGCGATGGATGTATGGCTTCGATTGTATGATAAGAAAGCGAAAAAGATTTCCAATGAAAGGAAAATTAATGTTGGTGATAGAGTTCGGATTTCAAAGGTTAAGTCTACATTTGAGAAGGGGCATCTACCTAATTGGACTGAAGAAGAGTTTTTTGTGGATGAAGTAAATACAAAATTTAGACCCACCATGTATAAATTAATAGATTACCATGGCAATCCAATTGAAGGAAAATTTTACTCTTATGAATTGCAAGTAGTAGACAGAAGTGAAGAGGTGTATATGATTGACAAAATAATTAGGAGGAAAGGTCATGGCAATCAAAGGGAATATCTAGTTAAATGGAAAGGATATCCTGATTCATTCAATAGCTGGATAACGCACCAGGATCTACAAAATCTGGGGGTGGGAGACACTCGTAACTTTTAAGCTAATATAGCATGTGACTTCTTCCATATATGAGTTTAACATGTCTACTAACTTCAACATCATTCTTCCAAGCAATAGCAACCCCAAGATATTCCCAAGTAACAAACCATCTCTATACTCTGTTGAATTCGCTAATCCAATTGCTCCGCATGGACCCCATGAAGTTGCTCTAACTGAAGTTACTTATTACAACGATATCAGTTTGCTAAAGAACAACTATTTTGAATTACATAAAGAAGTGCGAGAGAAGGATGATTGCTTTCGCATATTTCAAAATAGTCTACATGGTACATGGGCTTTTCATCATCTAACTTTACATCCTTTTTCAACATCTTTACCATCTGTCCAAAACATGATTAAAATTCAAAAGGCATTTGCAACGTCAACTTTTGATTCTAAGGTTCCCACAATGAGCTTGCAAGATACAGAAAAGGAAATCGGTAGAATGTTTGAACGAATAAATGATCTCTTCAAGCTGACTTTGAATAAATTCTACAAACCAGTCATAAAGGGGTCAACAAAATTGATGAAGGAAGGGAAGCATGTTCTTCTTGTATTAGGTAAGGATTTGAGTCATACTTTTGGGTATTCTAGAACAACTTTCTCATCAAGGTATTGGTACAATGGACGTGGGTGGAATTCGGACAGGAAAGTCGCTGATTTTCAATGTAGAATTGTGCCATTGTATGCATTACAAAAAAGGAGCATCCGAGTAAAAAATAAATTTGAGGTCATTAGAAGTGTTGAAGACTTTGCAAGAAAGTTTCAAGGATCAGTGCCAGAAACGTTAATGACTTGTGAATATAAGAAAGAGAAAGTAACTTTATTTACTGTTGAAACGGAGGCAGAATTTATTGTTTTTACTAAAAAGACACCATTGGAAAAGTCTGAGTCCGCTGTTATTGAATTCGGATCTGAAATGATTGGGATGTTTAAGGGCCTTGAAAGCGCACCTTGGTTGACAGAATTAAATGATACATTCAAGGTTCAATTGTCCTCTTCTAAACTCAAAGCATCAACAAATGCTTCATTGGATATCCACGTATACAGCGAAGACATATTGGGTGATGAATTGTCTACTTCCAGTGAACTTGTAAAAAGAGTTAATTTGAACATTGAAAGCTTGAAAACGCCATCTGAATTGTGTACAAAGTTAAATGAGTTTGGTGTAGATTACCTTGATGCAGATGAATATCACTTTTCTTATGACCCACATAAGAAACGCATGATTGTAAAGGTAGGGAAGAACTCTCTTATCAAGCTGGATAGCGTGTTAACGACCACATTGGGATTCTCAAAATCAACTATTTATGAAGGCACATCAATAGGCGATACAGCCCCATCACTAGAGCGTGATATAAGTAACTTATACGTCTATTGTAACATTATTGAATATACAAGGGTTGGCGACATTGAGGCCCCACTTCTGCGCACATTTCCTCTCTCATCCGTAAGGAAGCAACTAATCAATCGAGAATTTTTTAACACAATGTATCTACCAATCAGCCGAAATTTCATCAATAGAATTGACATATCAATTCATGATGACGCAGGAGAAGTAGTACCGTTCTGTGGTGGTGTTACTGTTTTGACCCTACATATTAGGTCACGAGAATAAGGCTTTACGCTATTGTGACTTCCATAGTTATTCAATAGTCATAATGACAGGCATTTACAGTAGACCATCATATCAGAGCGGTTATCCCGTGTTTGTTGGAGGTAGACGACAAGTTGGAGGAGGCATATTTGGTGCACTAAGACGTATGGTTCTTCCAACACTCAAAAAGTATGGCGTACCAATCATGAAGCGTGTTGGAAGCAGGACTTTAGATTTTGGTGCAAATGTTGCAGCTGATGCGCTTCAAGGTGAGGATATCGGTGAATCTATGAAAATGCGCGCGCAGCAATCTGCCATAGACGCATTAGATGATTTACCAAAGACGAGACGTACAGTTCGGAAGAAGCGTAGGAAGTCAAGACAAGTTGGATCCGGTCGAGTTACTAAGCAAAGACGAAGGAAAAGTAAAAAGCCGACTAGTGCAGCACGTTCTAAATCTAGACGTCGAGTGAAAACAAGAAAGCGCAAACGAAATTCCACAGCGACTAGAAACAAGTCGAAACGAAGGAAGACAACATATTTGCAAAGCTAATACGATGCAGAGTATCAATTCGGCTTTGTGTTTCTTCGATTCTCCCCCTCATCAGACAGACATCATCTCCTCAACAATTGTAGACATAGTCCCCACAACAAATATCGATGGTAACCAGCAGCCTATTCAGTTTGATATACCTGCCAATCCTCAAGATTATATTGACTGTCAATCCATTGATTTAGAGTTGTGTATACAAATTAAGAAGACTGATGGTACAAATATCGATTCATCCAAGGATAAAGTGGGATTAGCAAATCTTCCTATTGCCAGTCTGTTCTCAGATGTGTATCTAATATTGAATGACAAACAGATTGAAGGAGGGGATCGAGCATATCCATATGGAGCATATATAAATACAATGACTCAATTTCAAAAGCAAGCTAAACAGTCACACTTGCAAGTTTCTGGGTGGTATGATGATCAGCAAGGGAAATTTGATGATGTCTCAAATACAGGGTTGAAAAGACGAATGGATTTAACAGCGGATTCAAAGGAATTATACTTGAAAGGACCCGTCTATCTTGATTTCCTTCGTCAATCTAGATATCTGCTATCACAGGTTAAAATGCAAATAAAATTTATTCGTGCAAATCCTGAGTTCGCGTTAATGGCTTTTAGAGCTACAAACTATCAAGTCAACATAAGTAATGCCGTGCTCAATGTAAGGCGAGTAACAATGAACCCGTCAGTCATCAACGAGCATGCGACAGGATTGAGGAAAAACAATGCAATATATCCAGTTAATCACAGTGTGTTGACAAACTTCACAATTGGTGCGGGATCATCCTCACATGCCTACCCAAATCTTTTTCCCACTGCAATGCCAAAGGCGGTGTATATCACATTTGTGGAAAATGAGGCATTCATTGGTGCTTTTGAAAAGAATCCATTCAATTTCCAACACTTTAATGTTAGCAAACTAGCACTCTATCAGGATGGGAAATTTGTATCTTGCAAAGCATATGAGCCTAATTTCAAAGATGGTAAATTCGCACGTGAATATGGTTCTAATTTCACCGCCCTCAACATGTTTAATACAGATGATTCAAATGGAATTACAATGGATATGTACAAGAATGGCTTCTTCTTCATTATGTACAACCTCACAGCAGATGCAGATCTAGGTGGTGAAAGCGTAGGAGTTACAAAGCCTGGAAATCTACGACTACTGACCTCATTTGAGTCACCTTTGAAGAAAACAATTACTTGTCTCATTTATGCTATCTATGATAGCAAAGTTGAGATAACAAGAATGAGAGAGGTGACTGTCAGATATCAGAGATGAGTAACTTAAGCAACATAGAAATCTTGAGGAAAATGAGGAAAGCTCATCCCTACTCCAAGACAATATTTCTCAATGTCTTTTCTAGAGATAATTTACCTGATTCAATTCCTTTCTATCCTTGTTCGCTTATCATCAATACGGATACCAACAATCTTTCCGGAAAACATTGGATTGCTGTATACATCAATCGTTATAAAGTGGCCGAATATTTTGACTCTCTTAATCAACCTCGTTTATATGATATCGCATTATGGATGAACAGGTTCTCCTGGACTGTTAGGAAAGTGACATCGTTCCCACTTCAAAGTAATACATCTCTAATGTGCGGTGGCTATGTACTCTATTTTGTCAATGAGAGACCATTAAAAAATAACTGTAAAAGTGCTTGAGAACTATTTTCAAAAAACTGTGATAAAAATGATGTAATTCTTACTAAATATGTTGAAACAGTTTTGAAATAAAGTTTTATGTTGTATCATTAACTTGCTCTCTTTTTTCCAAAACAAGGGTTTATAAGGAAAACAAAAAATATGTTTATATTTCATTATCTATTCACATATATACAAAATCTACAATTTGGTTTTCATGAAACATTTTTTCAAATCACATATGATGGGAGGCACATCACTTATGTCTTTAATGCCGGTTATCACAATCTTTCCATTATGGAACACATGAACATGATATGGATGCCAGTTAGTCAATTGAGCTGCTGGAAATAGCTCCACTTCATAAGTTAGATTATGTGATGATGTAACTTTACGGAAATCATAGTGATAGTGTAATTCACATAACACGGTCATTGTCTTCACTTTCCAATCAGATAATGAATCACCAAGTAAATGTTCCAAAGTTAAGTGTAGATATGAGAGATCACCCTCCATGACCCTTCCAATACATTGGATTGTTCCATTTGGAAAGAATAGGATAGTGAGAGATCTATCCTTCCTCTGAATCCTCCATGTTAACATTGAGGGTCTTCCAAGATGTAAGCTCGTTGTCGGCTTCAATTTGCGTTTTATCAGTAACCATTGTTTTCGGTTGGGTATATTCCTCTCGATCTCTTGTAGATTGAGTTTTGACTTTGCTTTTGTAGTTAACATCCGATTTACAACTTCCAACCGTTTGATGTCCTCCATCTTTAATGAATGACGTTATCTGTGGTAGTATCTCCCTTGTAAAGGTTTCCCATGTGACGTCACTGAAACGAAAAAATCGATATTCAACATCTTCACGTTTTGGTGAACAGACGTATAGTTTGACTGATGAATCACACTTTATCCATACCTTGTCATCGAGAGGAATCTTTATCCGAGTCTTATGGCTGTCAATGAGATCCGCAAAGTCTTTCAGTGAAGGCAATGAGTCAATACTAATGCAAACGCCACGATGTTTTCGATCACTATTTGCTATTGAATGACGAAATGCTATTCTTTTAGAATTTGTTATGTGAACGTTTTGAACGTCACTAAGTTTCCATGTTCTAATGTAATGAGGCATGTTCCGAAAGCTATGTTTCAAATTTAGGTTTAATGTTTGCCTAAAGTTTGTTATTTTATTAGCTCAACATATCGGAATGATGTTGAGTACAAATTCTTCACATATTCATTCACATTAGGACTACCTATTTATTAGTAATCATTTCTACATATCGGAAAGATGTAGAAATTTCAATTTTAGTAAGACTACTTATATATTAGTAAGTGTTGCTACATGTCGGAAGATGCAGCAATCGCAAGATCTATTACAAGTGGAATATTATATTGTTTTTATTTAGACTTATTCTACATCACCTGTGACAGGAAGGAATCTCCTTCTCTTCGACGGTGGGGGAAGACCTAGGCTGTAGTGTCCATATGGTGATGATAAAGTTTTATCCAGCCAACAGCGCTTATCCTCCCAAAGTGAAAGACCTCATTTCTTAAATGATTTTGTGCTAACTATGTGATTTTTTGAATTTATAATTGTCATATCTTCAGTTGTATCATTCTCACTATAATAGACACTCCTATAGTCATTATGTTTCAATTTTTGACTGCTGCTCTCTGAATTCCTTTTGCACGTTTGATGCTATGATTCGTAATGTCTAGATATTTCATTGAATACATTTTCGGTTTTAGTAGGATCATTTCCTCAAGCAACTTTCCAGCACACTCATCCTTAAAACAACCTAATCTAGCTTTGTTTGTAGTTGAGTATAGTCGGTGATGACTGTCATAGTTTGAAGAGTCAAACTTTTCACCGAAGTATAGAAGTATATATTCCAGACGGACAGATGGTGATGTGTATAAACATAGGAAGAAACTGTCGGTATCACCTCCACAAAGCCGCGTTCTATTTATCAGTGGACACCCTTTTAGATCATTGTAATATAATTGATACATTTCCAACTTACTATAGTCAAGTACTGCTTGACCAACATATATTAGTTTATTTAAAAGTATTGAAGGTTTGTACATTTCCATACCAACCAGATCTTCATCAAATATTTTGTGTTGAACATAGAGAGGATGATTTGTCAATTTCAGTAATTGTTTCTCATTGTTGACTAGTTTAAATTTTTTCCTTCTCCTTACATTTTCCATTGTTTTACCATACAAAGAATTATTTTTCAATTTGTAGAATGACTTTTCGAAGTCAGTGTTTGATTGAGCCCTCTTTTGAGAGTTCATATCAATGTATGTTTTTAACCAAGGCTTTTGTGTGAATTTTATGCCACTATGAATCTTCTTGATTCTCATGCCCATGGTCAAGTAAAATTTTAAAATTGAATAGTGGAATACATAATTTTCCCTATCAAATTGATGGAGCAGAAGTTTCTTGATAGAAGAAAAATGTGTATTTGGTCTTACTTTTTCATATAGATTTTTCATATAGTGTGAAAACATTCTCTTTTCAATCATCTGCATTTCTGGAGCTAATGGGAAATTGGCAGTGTCATCATGAATGGCTGCAGGATACTCTAAATCTAAATCAAAAATGTAGCCGATTTCACCATCATCATCTATATTTTGAACATTTTCTTCATTTAAAAAATTATCTAATTCACTTTCATTCAACCATTTGAAATTTGAGTGGGGTAGATTTCTAGTGAGTGAAGAACCGTAAAGGTTATTAACATCTAAGTACGTCAAATGTCGACTTTCATGTGTATTATTTCCTAATTCTTCAATGGGTGCACGCGCTCGTTGAATCTTGGTGAAAGTCATACCCCCTCTAATTCCTCGTTCAAATAGATTGTACATATTTTCATCTTGTATGTAGTGTGGGGGATCATTGGAAGAGAAATTTAGTGCTGAGGTAAAGCTAAGATGCAGGAGACTGACAAAATGTACAGGGTCGACTTCATCCTCACGTTGACTCAATGCTCTAAACACTTCAAATATGTCTGCCAACAATAAAACATCTAACTTCAGGTATGCCAGCATGTAATCACCAAATGTGCTACAATTAAATTCAATCCATGCCTTGTTAGCGTGTTCATATTCACTATCGGAACAGTGCTCACGAGTAAGATCATTATAGAATTCAAATTGTGGTGGTAGACAGTCTTCCGTCAACGTGTTTAAGTTTTTGAAGTATGAATATGGAAACACTCCCTTCTGATATAAAACATTATCACTTAATTGTGGAAATTCTACCCTTAATGTCTCTACATGCTCATACGTTTGCAAGCCCTTGGCTAATTCACTCAAGGATGCACTTAGAAATTGATATGAGTCTAAGAATTTTAGTTTAAAGTATACTGTCTTCCCTTTGTATTCATTTACAGGGACACTGGTGGATAAAGTTATATATTTTTCAGCAGTTGCTGCTACAACATCTAATTTCCAAGATTTCATTCTTCCAATCGCTTTATAGCAAACGATGTGACTATCATAATTTTTAAAATTGTGGAAAAATATGGGGAGCTCCCGTCTGTTAAGTCTTAACCGGAGATTGCATTTCCTACATAATGTTTGCCTATATCGTCCGGTGATATGATCATGATCACGAACTTTTATGACTTCATCGCTGAATTTCGATTTACATTTGTTGCAACATTCTGCATTCTCATGGCGTGCTTTTTCATCCGCTGACAGTGACATTGGCTGCCTAGTTGTTGCACATTGGTTGTCATATAAGTCTTGGGCTACAGTTTCTAAGTGGTGCAAGAAACTAATAATGCAATTTTCTCCCTCAAAGAGGTAATACTTGTTTTTAAATTTCGATTGAAGGGCATTATGCCAGACATGATAAGCTCCAATGGCCGCAGGTTTATGTATTTTATTATCAATGTAGCACTCTATATCTGCATAAATTACTAAAGGAGGACTTAGTTGATATTCCATGCTACTTGTTAGTACTTTTAGATCCGATGGCATTTTTTCTATTTGTACTTTTCCTCGAATACAAAACTGGAAGTGTCGTTCTAGTGTTGTCTTATATGTGAATGACTGAGTGCATCTTTCGCAGAAGTATTTATGTCTTTTCAAAGTTCTCCTATACAATCTTGACAGCTTTGGAATTCCACAATAGTGTGCTGCTCCATTGTTTAGAATTAGCAAAATATTAACCGTTTGCCTACCAGTAAAGTTACTATTGTAACGAACACCTTTGAGTCCATTTTCATAAAAGTGAATGTTAATTTTAATATCATTATTTTTCTCAAATTTTGGAATATCTTTGATTGATACTGGTGTGCAAATGCCTTCCATATTTAGCTCAGATGTCCACTCACTATATAATTTTACTTCATTCCTTGAATAAGGTACTTCATTATAATGCAATATTGATAAAACTGCATATAGGAAGCAATCATTTGCATTTGAATTAACATTAATGACAGCTTTAGAGTCTTTTAACTTCTTTGGTAGAGGAAATGATTGTCCACCTGACAGTATTGGACTTGTTATTACATTGAACTCTATATTTTGTACATCATCTATAATCCAATTGCTACCCTTTTTTGTGAAAGCTTCAATATGATTTATTAGACTATATAGATGATCCTGAAACCAAGCATCATAGTCATAAATATAGTTTGAGGATGATGAGGTAAAGTGTGCGAGAAAAATTTCTTCTTCTTGAGGATTAGAACGGACATAACGAATTTGTGCAATCAGACGACCGCGCAATTGATAGCTCCTTAGTAAGTCAGACACTAAATTCCCTAACATGGAACGCATGCTTTCTAAGAATGATGTTATGTCCACAGTAGGTGTTGTTGGCGCGATATCATACACACGTGCATGGCCATTGAGTGCGCTTTCGCTGAGACTAACAGTTCCATAGTTATTATGCATATTCATCTCACTATTTGTGTTATGTACATTCATATGCTGTCGAAATCTACTTATAGAGTTATACGTTTTGCCACACCGAGAGCAGTATTGCATAAAGTTTTGTATGTTAGTTGAAGCGCTGGTTGTTAGCTTAGAAGTAGATCTATTTTGATTATTTGAATTTGACTCTGTTATGCTATCATTCGGTTTATTATTGCATACAAGTTTATGCCTCTTAAGATTATCCATCCTATTCGTCTTATATGGACACTTGCTACATTGATACGTTTTTCCTAACTTACAAAATTTTTCATGTCGTTGCAAATTGCCTATGAGAGTGAACACTTTTCCACACTTGGTACAGACAACCATGATTATTGATGAGGATTGAAATTAGCAAGCCCTTATATACATCTACCATCTAATGACGTCAGCGTCATCACCAGCCAATAGCTTATGTTCCCATCTGATGCAAAGAGAAAACATAACATGTTTGATAATTTCTTTTTCCTAAATGAAGAAAGATAAAAGTTAAAGTTAAAGTTAAAGTTTGGCACATTTTACAATTCCGCTGTGATTCAACTTCAAATGACTGCATCCTTTTGCGCAGACGCTGAAGTCGTTCATGTGAGTCAGTCTCACTTTTTTTATTCCATTGTTCATACACTCGATGTGCATTAAAGTTTCCTTTTCGTGGATGCGGCTATTTGAAACCTGGGAGGCCAACAGAAGATTGGATTGTGTGAGGTTCCTCACAGATTCAATTAACCCTCTGTTCTCCTCCTTCATTTTCTTCTCCCGCTCCTCTGCCTACTGTAGGCGCTCCTGGCAGAGACGCAACTTGGTCTGCATATCCTCTTCTGTCGAGGTTGCGTCCAAGTCAACGTTATAATCCCGCACTGGGAGAGGAGCCGTCACATCCGACGTTGGTAGAGCTACAACGGGGGGAGGTGTTGTGGGAAGTAGTACTGGGGAGGAAGGAGCTGCACCTGGCGTCGGTAATGGGTTCGGAGGAGATACCGGCAAGAGAAGACGTGCAGGGGATGATGGAGCCAAGCAGATCATTGGAGACGGCGGCAGGCGGACACTCCAGCTCGGGGATGCCCGGATGTTGCTGAAGGAGACCTCCTGTGATGCATGCATCACGGAATCCTGTAAACGAAAAGAAACAATTGTTTATGAACTATTTGCAATTGTGAACATTTATCAAAATTAAAATTAACACTATGTAAATTCAATTACATAAATTAAAATTAACTTGTTGACATTTATTAACTCCAAATGTGAATTTCACATACCTTCAGCTCGATTGTCCCTCGATTGGATCCACCTTCATCCTCCGAAAGAACCATCGAATCATTCTAGAAGAAAAATTGATCTATTGCAGATTAATAAATTTTTACTCAAGTGGGTTTCTAAATTACAATGGAAAAGTTCTCTGCTGATGCAGTCATCTAAGCATTAAACTTACATTTGCAACCGAGTTATCGTCATCGGATGAGGATGTTGGAGACGACGTGGTGGAGACGTCGTCATCAGATGACGAGGAATCGCCCAATGATTCATGGATGGAGTAGGGCCTCTCCTCGTTATCCTCTATAGAAATGGTGGTCGCCGGCGTAGACAGAAAGCTCCGCTGATGTCTTTTAAGGGACAAAGATCGTACAGCCTGCAGCGAAAATGTGATAATGTTTTTATAACTAAATATATATTAATGAGAATTAATATAGACATAGACTATATACATGTAAAGTTTTTTTCCAGGTATTGTTGTCTGATATCGAATCGTAGACCATGAAAATCACACTTACGGGACTTGAGATGGTTTTCTTTTCCGGCGAATTCAACCGAGGTATTGCAGGATACCTTTGGACACTTGGAAACAGCTGAAAATAGAAATTCATGTTCAATTTCACATTAACAAGTAATAAGCAAATTAATTTCTTACCTTTCGCAAGTTTTTCACCGCATTATTGTCTTCGAAACTGACTTTCAGCGGTCGGGGCACCACACACTGAAATATTTATGAAATATTGATTTAATTTATGCACACGATTACTAACCTGAGTAAATAGAATCTCACATCTTGAACGACCAGTTTCTTCTGCACCAACACCTTGGCTTTCTTCGGTGGGGGCATCACCATGTCCTGAAATGTGTTAACAACAAATTTATTTTTATCTAAAGGAAGCAGTACTTTTTGTCAACTGTGAGTCAGTTGTCCGTTCAAGTTAGCATTTAGAATTGACTGCACTTACCTCAAAATCACTCAAAGTCTCATCAATAAATTCTCGAGACTTGGGGACTTTCTTAGGTGCTCGGGACTTGGGGGCTTTCTTTGCCTCAGGCTCGTCCACCTGTGAGAGCACGCCTTCAGTCGGCCTTTCCTTGTTAAAAAGCCTCTCCAATTTCTTTTTCTCTGCCTTGGAGGTAAGATTGATGCCTTTCCGGCCATTCTGTTGGGCACAGGGAGTATGTTTGGCAATGAAGGCCTTTGCTGAGTTGCTGTTTACCTTGTCGTTGCTCCTCTCGTATGTCTTGCAGGTTAAACAATAGAGGTATGTGAAATCCTGTTTGAATGTGCAGTCTTTGTGACCACTCTTGTTGGCATGTCGAACAGGTAGTCGGCATGTTTCACAATAATGGAAGATCAACCGTTGTCGCGCAATACTTTCGTGTCGGACCATTTCTAAACAGGAAAAAAAATTGATTATAATTTTATCTCTTGGTAAACGAGAACGCATTTATATACCATCAACAAAGCTCTATTAAGTGCTACTTTCATGTTGGAGAAATCTGAGAAAGAAATAAAATTTGAAGTTGAAATTGAAACCGAAAGTCGAAAATTAGATATTTATTCGAAAAGGGTTAGCTCATAAGAAGAGTTGAAATTTGGAAACAGCTGATTTACTTTTATTTAATTTCGAAATTAATATGATAGAATGAAAGTGAAATTTCGAAAATTTCAACCAATCCTCGATTTGTTTAATTAAACAAGCTTGAATTTCATACATCTGTTAGCAGATGACAGACTGAATATTTATAATGGATGAAGGCTTTATTTAGGTATCTTTTTATTTATTTGCAAACTGTGAAAATCTTGTTGATTCAAATACACTTACAGTTAAATTGATATATTAATTTCTCTCGCTCAATGACTTAATATAGGATGAAAAATTAAAAAAAACATGGTTAATAATATAACATAAAGGGTTCCTATCCTAAAACCCAAGCTTCTATATTTAAAGCTATTTGGTTATAAAAAGGTAATAATGTTCCTACTCCCGAATATCCTATAAAGTAGCACAACATGACAATGAAACTCACTTGAGAATTGTAATAAGAACCGGAGAACGGAGGAACGAAGAACGACGTCTGCTATGGACACTGAATTATTTGAAAATGAGTGAAAATTCGTTGTGTGCAACTTCTTTATATATGAAATTGACAAAGCAACTATGAACAAAGACCTTATGACATCACATCCTGGAATTGGTACGGTCAAACAAAATTGATAACTCAAACAAGAAATGGAACAGCTGGTTTATTTTTAACCTTAGAAATGGAAGTGCCATCATATGTGTTGAAAGATTTCTACATGTAAACAGTATAGTGAATTCAAAGTAATATGAACTGATGGACTGATATATTATTTGATATACATGTTATTATTAATAGTCATATAATGATTCATATTTGAAGATATAAAACGTGTGGTTTGAATAGAACATTTAAATTTGAATTAAGCGCTAATTTTCGAAAATTCAAATTTCGCGCCAAAATTCGAATAATCAAATTTAAATACTTTTCGAAAATTTGAATTTCGCGACAAAAATTCAAATAATCAAATTAAAATACTAGGTTAGGGTTAAGGGTCAGGGTTAGGTTTAGGGTTAGGTTTAGGGTTAAGTTTAGGGTTAGGTTTAGGGTTAGGGTTAGGGTTAGGGTTAGGGTTAGGTTTAGATAGAAAAGTCAAACAAAGACACAATAGTGACCAATCACAGACCTGCATGATGACTCATCATGCACTATATACAGTGACTGTTGAAGATATTTCTTCATCGCAAAGGGGACAAGATGAAGTTTCAAAGGGTACATAACATGTAGAACACATAACGCTATGAGAACATGGCAAAAAGAGAAGGGATCGTTCCTGTTTAAAACATTTAACGCAGTTCCGTTCACATAATAATTTAAATGTCTCTTCTTCTAATTTCCTTCTGAAATCACTTTTATTGGGAGAACTTTTTATTAAAACACTGTCAGATGTCTCCTTCTTTCCATATCGTTCCAATTTGATCCTCCTAATTTCACTATCATTGCAGTGTAGCATGGAGAAATCCTCTATCCACCTGCGATCCAAATTGTGATTCATTGCATGCTCATCTAGATCCATTAGTCGATCACCTAAATCACCAGCGTTGATATTTTCACTGAGATTTGTTACAGTTTCTATAGCTTTGAACGAATATCCAAGGTCTCTTGCGACAACCCACGACGTTGGGATACTAGTCATCATTATGTATGTCATCAAACAACTATCTCATATTTATAGCTTAGTTTGTCTACGTAAAAGGAAAATAAATGTGTCATCTTGATTACAATGGTTTCAATAGTCACAATAGTCGCAATTGAGCAAACCCATTCAAAATCAAACAACGGACGTCTATCGGTACGTACCCAAGTGCTCAGAACCAAACCACACAAGTTCGATCATAGACGTTCCGAAACACAGTGTACTCAACCGAGTGTACCAAACACATGTACCTATCCAGTAAAACAGATCTCATACAAGTTCCTATTCATAACACTGATTTATACATGTACCTATCCATGTACCTATCCATGTAACTATTGATAACACTAAATTTTACATGTACCTATCCATGCACCTATCCCTCGCAAGTAGGGCACAGTTTTCACTACTTACGCTGATTCCAAATCTGACATCCGTTTTGCTCTCCGATGCTTCGTTTTGAGGCTACAACCCAAAACGTCCAAAATTTTACCTCTGTCGTTTTTTCGAAAAAAAATTTGAAGAAAATTTTTTCTGTCCGATTGACTTGAAACTCACCTTGTCGACGCAGAATTTCACGCTGATTCCAAATCTGAAGTCCGTTTCACTCTCCCGTGCCTCCTTCACCCTCAAAACACACTGTCACTCCACCACGTCAACCTGGTCGGTCGGCCAAGTCAACCTAGTCGGTCAGCAAAGTCAACCTGGACGGTCGGCCAAGTCAACCTGGTCGGTCGGCCAAGTCAGCCTGGACGGTCGGCCACGTCAACCTGGACGGTCGACCACGCCAACCTGGACGGTCGGCCAAGACAACCTCTCACTCCAACCTGGGCGGCCGGCCAAGGTGGCGCGCTGTGTTTGTATGGGAGCTAGCCATTTCGAGGCGCGCTGTGTTTGTATGGGACCCACCCCATTTCGAGGCGCGCGTGTTTGTATTGGACCCACCCCATTTCGAGGCGCGCTGTGTTTGTATTGGACCTTTACTGACTACTACAGAAGTTAAACGAAACGTACCAGTCAGGTCTTTTAGACCTCAAAATCAAGAACAAAAGAACAAAATTACTATTAATGAGAAAGGAATTGACTACACACTTGATATTACTGTTATAGGCAGGGACGGCGAAGACGATGAAAGGGGCAGGGGCCAAATCAGAACGCTTTTTTATGCATAAACTTTTCGACCATGGTATTTTAACTATGCAATACATTCAAGAATGCTGCTGACATTGAAAATGAAATTTAGGTGTTCTTAAATGTATGTCATATGCCTTATCAGGCGCGCATTAGATGAATAATCTTTAAGAAACGGCGGAAATTTCCAGGCATTTCCATTCAATTTCTAGTTTATTCATTAATCACATTAATCGGATAGTTTATACATATATTCAAATGCGCAAGATGCAGTCATTAAAATATTCCGCACATTTAAATCTATTAGACTTTCTCTTGAAAATTATTACGATTTCATTTAGCAAACTTGTTGATTCCGACTTCGAAGCTGAACCATGCTCAAATAAAAACGTAATGTTATGAAAGTTCATGATGCTATTGAATATAGTTCATAGCTCAATGAAAATACTGTCAGTCAAGGCTTCACAAAAAATTTATTCGTCGTGGTTACTTTTCAGGGATAGCATGCCTCAAAGTAGGCATACTGGGGATTAAATAGCAATGACTAACACAGGGTTCTTTATACTTAAGGAGGGACCCTCCATGCTGCCATACTGAAGACCCAGCATAAGTCTAATACTGATAAAAGGACCCTCTCAAAGCTTTGAAGGGGACCTGATGTTAGTGATAGGGTTTCTTTAGAGTAACAATGGATTTTCAATACTGAAAGTCCCTTAAAACTGATAAAATTAAATTATGAGAGAATGGCATGAAAAGTTGCTAATTCTTTAAGGGTGCACGTGCCCCCAGGTTCCCCCCAACACGGTTCCGCCGTGTCTTTACTTAGGTTTTCATACGTATTCGTTCAACAGAGTTCATCAGTTCCAACAATGAAAAGAAACAAACAATCATGTTATCATTTGAGCCTATTGAGTTAAAACAAAAGGGCACCTGAATTAACCCTAGAATGTACACTGAGGTAATTTTGACCTCATTAGCATGTTCGTCCTGCGTTTACGGTCATTATGATTATAAGTTATTCTTTAAGCTTCCCTGACTTTTGTTATATTTGTTATACTTTTGTCTATTTTAGCTTACAGTGACAGATGGCATTTCTTTTTCAATCTCTTTTGTTTCAAATGATTGGAGGTCACTTAGTTACCTAGTACACTGAGGTAATTTTGACCTCAGTTTAAAGACTAAAATTTTTCAATGCTGAAACTCGAAATCTATGACTGTTGTGAAATGTTCCACAATATAGATCAGATGGTCATTTGATTTGGCTACAGTGGAACAAGCATAACATAGAAATCTACGAACTTTGGTGTTTCATTGGAAAGAAAATCAATGTCATAGGACGACTCTCAGTTGACGCATAGTAACTGAATTTCTAACAATAATTTTATGCAGTCTTCCATGATGACCAGTTCGCTACGTCGCAAGCTTACTGCTGCCGAAATTGCAGACATTTTTGAACAGGATGCAGCAGAGAGTGAAGAAAACTATATTATCATAGACGAATCTGAAGAAAGTGAAGAAGAATATACGATAGAAGATAATAATGATTCTCATGACATTGACGATTGTTTGGAAGATTCTGCGATCAGTGATGTACCATCACGCCATGACTCTATTCAAACTTCGAGAGGTGGAGAGAAATGAACTTCGAAGCGCTCTACTGATGGTGCCGGTCGTGCCAAAGGATCTAACATAGGTTACTATGCGGTCACGGTGGACCTGCAACATATGCTGCAAATCATATCGATGGCGTTGAGACTGCTTTTGCTGAAATCTTTGACGAAAGAATTATTGAGATAATAGTTTCCTGGAGAAGGCTTTCGAGTACTGAGCAAAAAGTTCAAATCGACAGACTTGAGCGAAATGATGGCATTTATGGGCTTATTTTTCTTTCGAGCCATTTACCATGGACGAAAGGAGCCCGCTCAGAGCTTGTGGAATGCTGAACACGGGCGGCCAATCTTTCAAGCCACAATGGCCTTTCAGAGATTCAAAACTATTCTTCGATTCATCAGATTCGATGACAAAGCAAGTCGCAACGAACGTTATCGGAATGACAAATTTGCTCCGATACGTGAGATCCTCAGCTTCTTTTAAAATAATATCGAAAAATTGTTTTATCCATTCGCTAATATTTGCGTCGACGAACAACTAGTTGCTTTGAGAAATCGTTGCTCTTTCATTCAATACATTCCAAACAAATCTGGAAAGTTTGGCATTAACTATTGGGTTGCTGCTTATTGTCATAGTCATTATGTCCTGCGAATTTCTCCATATTTGGGGAAAGAGCCTGATCGAACTCGGATTGGTACTGTAGGAGAGAATGTTGTCATGGATCTCGTGGGTTGCTACAGCAATAGTGGTCGCAATATTGTGACAGATAGCTTCTTTACATCCTTGAGTCTTGCCAGGCGTCTGAATGAAAAAAACATGACATTGCTGGGAACTATGAGAGTGAACAAACGTGAGCTTCGGCAAGAACTAACATCGACAAAAGACAGGCCCTGTAATTCATCAAAATTCCTCTTCACTGTCAAAAACGATGCTGTGGCGGTATCTTATGTTCCGAAAAAGAAAAAAAAATGTGATTTTACTTCTTGCAATTACTCCAATAGGCCTACATGCGATTCTTCCGATTCACACAAACCAACTATGATATTGGACTATTATGAACTGAAATGCGGTGTGGATACAGTCGACCAAATGTTCATCACTTTGCACGCGCATTGCATCTCGTCGTTGGCCGTTAGCAATCTTCTCTAATATGTTGGATATATCGCTGGTTTGAATGCTTGCGTACTTTGGAAATTTATTTAAAATTCTCCGAAATCATCGGGTCATAATTACCTGTATCGTCTTGCTTCGGCTTTCCTCGCTCCACATCGGAGACTTCGAGCAGCTTTACCGCTACAACCAAGTACATCACGGGCGATTGAAGCCTTGGGAGAAACGCATGTGGCGTCTATACATCCGTCATTATTCGCTTAGTTACTTGTTAACTTTGTCTAGCACTAGGAAAGGGAATTATTCCGATCCTTATTGATTAGTCACATTCGCCAATAGCTACAATATTCGTACTAGATGCAGAAATACCTATAAAAGATGCAATAAAGCCCATTGCTTTGGTTAATACAATAATGAGGTCAAAAAGACCTCAGCACACTAAGTAAGTAGCCTAGTAGAAAAAATTGTACGTTCTAGGGTTGATGAACTTTTGAGCATAGGCATGCAAGGGAAACATCTTAATGAAGAAGAATTTCTCCGCAATTGTTGCTGTCTTAACGAGAGTGACTTTTGTAACTCCAACAATTAGTTACTTGCAGATTGTCAAGAGTGCTTTTCAACAGTGCAGGTAGCAGTTCTGGACTGCTTGTACAAAGCATACTTCGGTTCTCCTACGAACGTATGTTATTCAAAACTCAATGGAAGTTCTTCACTGCGCTGTTTGTTATGAAACAATTTTATAGGTAACGAGCAATTTGACGATCAGAGAGCTAATCATGTCAAGAAATTCAGTAGGTTCTGTCTTGCAAAAAAGAATGCCAATGAGTTCAGAAGTTGAAGCATTTTATTGTTGCTTTATATTTCTGATTTCAAAGGAAACATTTCGCACTGTATTAAATCATGTCCATGATTAAACTTAGATCATCTCGATGAAACATAGAATCTTCAAAAATTTGTATTTCCACAAATGCAGTTTTTCTGGAATATCGGTATTAGAGATAAATTGTCAAGAGAATAGTTTTCGTGTCTAGCCCGAAGTTTGATGATTGCAGACTAGAATGCAGACTTATTTATTCAATTATTAGGCCTATTACTGTTATTGCTATTATCGAATTTTTATAATCAGTTGAGAGGCAAAAATCTCGCATGGCAGCATCAATGGATAAAGGTGATAGTCGCCAACAGGAGGTTTTTGCAGTTCAATGCTTTCATCATGAAAAAGCAAAGATGTTCACTCCTTTATATATTGACCAAAAGTCGAAGTTAATTAAAACAAAAGTTTACAGGTACCAAACGTTTCGAGAATTCTCCCCTCGTCAGCGGCGTAAAGTCAATCGGCAAAGTCTACTGTAAGTTCCCCAGAGTAGCATTTATATCAGAGGCAGAGAGCAGCAATCAGATTCAGAGCTCTGCAAGTTCGCGTTTGCGATTTGTCTGCAGTGAATTGTATTTGATGTAGCGAGCTTTTGTTATGCGTGTTTCTAATGGATCTCTGCACTTTTCCAAAATCTCTAAGAAAAAAGGCCAATAGATTTGTACACTTCTTGATGAATGTTAGCCAAATGTTAGCTCAACGCTCTACTTTTAGTGTTATTCGTGATAACATGAGAATGATCGAGAATGATTCAATGGATAAAGTTTCAACGACACATCAGAAGGTTAATATTGTGAAACAGGTGAAAATCAATGTCATTTAAGAGGAAATAGCTAACTTGTCATGAAATGCATGATCCTCAATTGACGTCACAGAAAATGTTGTTGCATGATAAACTATTTTTGCAAATTTGCGGAAATTGGAGCAGGTTGAGTTGAAGCTACACGAAATGCAGTCGAAGATGAGGAGACCTGTCAGGAAATGTAAAGGCACGCTAACACATGAGAGCTGAGACTCAGGCAATCATCCAATCAAACGGCAAGATTATCGTTTCCGTCGTCGATTTCAAACGTCAATCAAAATTATGCTGCGACTAACTCCACGTAGTCTGAACAGTCCTGAGACATGCCTGAGACCCACTAACTTCATTCTTTGTCGTTTGTGCGGGGCGACCAAGGGAGGCTCACCACGTTTGCTGAAAGATATTGTGAACAGTCCTGAGACAAGCTTTTCTCAAGCGTTTGAGAGAAGCCTGTGAGACAAACTCCACTGTCCTTGTCTCAAGTGTGAACAACCCTGAGACCTTCAACTGAGACGACCATGCCTCAGCAAAAGTTGTATGCGTTTCAACTTTTCTGAGACTTCCCTGTCTCTTGAATGGTGCATTCGACACTTATTCATTTCATACACATGTACGCGGAATAATATTTTGTGTTCATGTGTTTGTGTTGGTTGCACAGGTCATTTCAGCTCAGTCTGAGCTAGTGATTCATTTGATGATATTTGCGATATTTATGATACTTATCAATATTTTCATGTTTTGCTTCTTTCAGAAATCTGAATTCGCGATAAATCAGACAGAAACATGATGAGGCATGTACAGGCTACTTTAACTTGATTGATGAAATTAATTTAGAGCCATATCATGGTGGCCATGATTTTTACTGCCAAAAGCGGGACACTGAAGTGTCAGCAGTAGAGAAAACATGAAAAACAGCGGACTTCATTTTTAGACCGTTTTATAAATAATTGCACAAAAAATTTGCCTTATTTTCACTCTATAATTTCTACAGTAAATAGCAATTTTTCAGTAAATCATATCATCTTGAAGCATATGTCCTGAAGTTGCTTTTAATGTAGAGTACAAGTTTACTTGCGGTCAGTTGCTGTCAATAGGCACAAAAAGCTAAAAGTCACACGTTTACTTCAACGGCAGGTTTTGTCTGCACAACTTATTATTTAATGAATTGCAGTATCAGGTTAGCCAACGATGCGCTTTCGAATGATATGTTGTTTTTGAAAATTGATTGATGTCACGCTTCAAAAGATTCTGCAATCGCGCAATCCCGATCTTGGGATTTTGGAATCTCAATGTGCTAGTGCAATGCATTAGGAAATCTTTGTAATTTTGATTATATTGCCATTTTACTTGCAGCTACAGCTGTTATGCTTGTATTTTGTCAATATCAATTCCGGGTCAGAGCTTGCAATCCCGAATGCCGGGATCAAGAAAAGTCGGGATTTTGTTGGCTGACTCTAATCCCGGGTCTTCCCTACACCAATCCTGAATCTCAGGAAATTACAGATTGAAAGTTCAAAAATCAAGAAATCGTAACACTGTTCCCTATTACTCTCAACGTTGCCGTTATCAATTTGTGCTTAAAGCGGAATAAACTTAAAGTCGACGTGTCAATTGCGATATTGTAAGTAAACCCACTTTTGGCAATTCTGTCTGCTATTCCCACATCCCGGTGTCCCATATTAGTAACACACACATGTACGTTGTCATAGCATATTTACTATTCCACTCAATCCCGAAATCCCGTGACAGAGATTTTCAGGGATTGTGGAATCTCTTACCCTGTACAGATGACTAGAAAAAATAAAGGGCGTAAATAGCCTATACGTGCATGATCACATACATGTATACAAGTTTGCTGACACAACTGTAATACTTTTTTGTATATAGGCTACAATATTGAATCAGTTATTCAAAGAAATACATCAAAAAGCATTCGGAAATTTATTCGGTGAGCGAAGTAAAAAATCAGGAGGCAGTAAAGTATCAATAAATTGCTACCAAAAAAGCAACTACATTAATAAATCCCGGGACTTCGGGATATGCACAAACCTACGGAATCCCGGGATTACAATCCCTACAGGTATCACATGCTATTGACATATATCTATGCTTTGCAATAGGATATTTACGATTCTACTCAATCCCGGGATCCCAGGATTTTGGAATTCCTACACTTGGCAAGCAAATCTTGACTGGACGACAAGCGTCTGGCGTCTGCTTAAATGACAAGAAAGATTTCTTATACTAATTTTATACTAATGAGAAAGAAAGATTTCTATTTGTTTCATCTGTCCGAGCCGACAGACTGTCATAATTTTTTGTGGTCTGTTCACAATGATTGCGAATATTGCGAAGGCTTGCAGGAAAGGTTTCATGAGAGGTCAAATTACATTGAGTGTATGTCGATAACAGACAGTTTGGCTATCAAGTCGCGTACCCAACAGCTGCATGTTCCCGTTCTTTTTCTTTTACGCAGAAGTGTAATAACCACAGCGGCCTGCCTACGTCTATTCTTCATGACGATTTATGACAAAATTAATTATGAGTCTCAGCAAGCTCTCACATGGTCTGAACGGAGCCTGAGAGTTAGCGCAACAGAAAGATAAGCATTTTTCAAAAAAGAAAATTTTTTCAATTTATCTGCGACCTGATGTTGGTAGTGTGAACGGGTCTAAGACTTAGGTCTCAGCAGATCTCAGGTCATGTCTCAGCGAGTCTCAGCGTCGATCGTTAAGGGAAGGAGTGGTTCATGAAACTGAGGTGCAGCTGCTTTCCTGAGATCTCTCTCTCTCTCTCAAATGTGAATGGGTTGGTCTCAGTCTTAGGTTTGATTTGACGTCAACTCTCAGGTTCTTCTCACATGTGTAAACGTAGCTTAATGCATTTACATCTAATAGGACTTGTCATCAAGGCCGACGCATCATTTTTCAAAGTGGAGGGGGACAAGAAATCACAATCTGGGGAGCTTTATATTCAATTTAGCCGTGTGCTCTGCGCATGTACATATATATGGGCTGTCTATTTTCGTCAATCTAAGGCCTATAGCAATGAGCAATCTGAATAACATAAGTAAGCGTAGACATATAGAAAATAATTTATGTGTGAAATTTATTTTTAAGTAGCGAATTATTTAGCAATGAAAATAATAAAGACATGATGCAAATTTTGATCGCTCCGAAAGCGGAAGCACTCTCTATTCTTATAATTGCCTTTATTCAGTTGTAATAAGATATTGTAAAGCAGGGCTGTGGAGCCGGAGCCGAGCTGGAGCCGGAGCCGAGCCGGAGCCGATGGTTTTGGCCGGAGCCGGAGCCGATTTATCACAAAGGCTCCGGCTCCGAAAGTTATTAATTGGCATCATAAAAAATTAAATCATTTGAAATCTAAAGATATGTCTTTTAAGTATACCAATGATCTGTCCTCCACGATATCTTTCTTTGCAGTTGCCGCCTTCTTTTGTATTATATTTATTATATATTTACACACGTGTAATTTTTTTTATTGCATATGTTTCGTAAGACTAATTTACATATTGACAACGTATTCTCCAAAATCCATTAATTTGAAGACTTGTTATATGCATGCTAACTAGATGATTGTAGATTCCTAGAGACAAGTCGCCAGTCATTTATGTACACATTTCCAGTTCAGTCAGCAAAGATAATATAGCTACATTTCTTGCGCAATGTCTTAAATCTAATACGGTTACTATGTAGGCTATCATCTATCGGTATGGCTACTGGCAGAAGCCACTGGCATCTGTGACAATGCCAATTTCCTTAGATTGTATTGTAGGCTCTTGTGCAGTCCCCCCACCTACATTTTTCAAAACAATCGATTATTCAATTTGATCAATTTTGATTGGAGGGATAACTCTTCACACTCACACGAATGACCTGACTACAAGTCCTCACATGGCTATAGCAATAAGCGACCCAGTCACTTCTAGTAGCGCCCTATTATTTTAAAGGTATCTCATTCACAATGAATTTCCTTTGACTTCAAAATTCAAAGGGTATATATATTTCAATGCGAAAAACCCGAAGGCAAATTACAATGTTGACTTGCTGACGAAGTTTGCGACCATGACATCGCAATTACCCACGTAGATTTTACAACAGCACGGAATGCTTCACTCAAACCGGTGATGCTGAAACGGACATCCAATGGTGCTGCATCTTTTGACCAGAGAAAAAATGGGGGGGGGAGGACTGCACAACAGTCTTGTCGCGTAATAATATTTCCCCAAATGTCATAGACCTGTGGATTTCAAGAATTTTCATTATTATTTTTTCCGTCTGTCAACACTTTATGCTGATATCATGTTGACTTATATGTAAACAATAAAAAAAGACTGAGACGCTCTCAATAAAGGCGCCTTTTGACCTCCCTTTTCTATTGTCTGTGACATTAAACCGCACGCGCATTCGAAAGCTAGCAAAGTAGATGGGATTTCTGCTCGGTGCTCGCAGTCAAATTTTTATTATGCATAGCACCCTGCAACATACTGTGTGATACTCCGAGTTCAGTTTCATCAGCCTAACCATCATCAGAGGAATAGTGGTAATGTGTTATACATAAATTGAATATAATAATATACATGAATCATTGATCAATTATTTAGTGCAACTTTACGCCATAATGAAAAATACGAAATTAATATAATGTAAGTTAGGCCTTAACTTATTAAGTAGGCTATGCTGCATAGAATTACAAAACTTGTCCTAAATTAGATATTTTTAATTTTTTTAAGTATAATTTTCAATTGTACATTTCTAGCCTACACTGCAATGAGGCTATCTAAATTACAATTTCTACAGATGATGAGTCGTGGGCTACCCACCGATCATATTATTCATGGACCAACAGACTATTGAATAAAGGCAATAACAAATAACAATAACAACCTAAGCTAGCCTATATACACTTTAATATTCAATAAAGCAATTGATATCTTTATTGATACGGTATATTTGGCTATATAGCTGATACCCTTTCCATGTTCGAGTAGATACAGGCCCTATAAGCTATTTAGAGGCATACGCTATCCAGTTTCATATTCAAGCTTTGTTAAAAAGCTTATACTACTATTCGGCCCCTGTGACGGCTAATTAGGTATATCATCATCACTCATGTGGTCTTATTTAATGTAGCCTCGTAGTAGACTGGTTGCAGGCTAGGCCAATTTATATTTAGCCAGTGCGGGAGATCTTTATCTAATTTAACCAATCCTGGCTATAACTTTATTTTATCTTTCAGAGATAGTCAATTCATGCAAAAATATATGACAAGTATGTTATTTGTCATTATATTAGGCTATTATCATTTTTATTATTAACTTAAGTCGTTGCTTGTTAATGAAAAGTAATTTGATGATTGTAGCAAGCCTCTAAAGGCCACACCGTTATCCAAAAAACCCGTTCAACGGATCCAGGATAACCAGCATAGATAGAACCTGAATTTGAAGTCGGAGCCGGAGCCGAGCCGGAGCCTTTCACATCAGTGTCGTGGAGCCGGAGCCGATGAGATAACGCATCGGCTCCACCGCCCTGTTGTAAAGGCACAAGCTACGAATTACAATTGAATAAAGATGATAGGGTAGATAAAGATGATAAGGATAGGGAGTGCCTTCACTCTCGGAACGGTGAAAATAAATAACCTCCCGTGTGCCGTCGTCAACTATCCAAATTTTTATGTTTTCGCTATTGATTTTGTCATGAATAGTGCTTATAAATTATAGTTTTGCTATAAATTTGTTATGTTTTCTATTTTCTCTTTTATGCGTCGGGAGATCGTTTCTGATTTGAGTCTCTGAGGAACTAAAACGATGCCTGATCCTCCTGATAAAAGCACTCACATAATGAGAGGGTCGAACGTGCGGTGTCGAAGACGTGGAAATAAATGAACTAATGCGGTCTAACAAAGCTATAAATGAAGGGATGATTCAGAGGCAGGTGCAGCGATGATAACCCTTTCTTAGGCAAAAGGCAAGAAAATTAGTCAAACTTTCTACATTCCGCTTCTCAAATTATAGTCTTGAAAGAGAGCAGTGAAGCACATGTTTGCACAATGGATTAAACCTTCGAAACATTGCAGACCTGCCTGCCAAATTCATTAAATATGAGCTAGCTATTTCAACATGCACGATGCCTGAATGGATTCCGGATTCTAGACATTATTCCACTATGCAGTTCTTGGGCAAAATCCGTTTATCCGAAGATTTAATCCGTGAAGTCGACTGCGAACCAAAATTTGCCTCAATATGCGCTATATTTATCCGATCAAAAGAGTATATTTTCAAATTCAACTTAACAAGCATGTAGTTTGTTTTCATATTGACATTATCTGTACCTGTTCAAGTGCATCAGAAGAACCCAATTGTTAGGAAATATTTCTTATTGATTAGTGAAAATTATCATGTCTCCTCTCTGATTTTCTTAATTATAAAGACGTTTTAAGATGAAGCCCGCTGGTATTGTAGGGGAGGTGGGACTAATATGGGCACCCTAAGGGTTTTTCAGACTTATTTTTTACAAAGGTAATTCTTTTTGTCCCGGGACCACTCACAGGGCAAGAAGAGTGCATCAGACAACTTTCCAAAAAAGATGGCGGTTCTAGGATTCATTATAAAAAAAATTAGAAGCGATTTTGTAAAAAGTGTCAAAATACCCATATAGTCCCGTACCACGTGGCAATATGGGCACCTACTTGGGGCTATTTGGGCTTTGTATGTTTTGACTTTCTAAATAATGTTTATCAACGGTTTTGTCGTCTCCTATACATGATTGGTTTCATCAAGACAAGAAATAAAAATGACCATGACAGATCGGCTGCGCATGGATAGTTAAACAAGGTTTTTCTTACATAACCTGAAAAGTCATGAATCATCATTTTATTCGATTTTGCACTATCACAAAATGACAGACGTAGCATTAATCGCCTCTTCATTCATGTCACACCACTCATGTGTCCAATTCTTATACGGTATTTGGTGCAAAGGTTAATCATCGTGACTTATTGTCAATCGCCACCGATATCATGGATGTACAAGATTACAAACAACACATGGTGGACTCATTCTTGAAGCTGAATAATAATCAATTGCTAGCAGATAATAAATGATACTTTATAGCCGACTGACATGTCTCGAGCGTGGTAAGGGCAAACTAAACTGATGATAATCTCAGAAGCAAGTTAGGTGTTCATGATGAAAACTTTAAAAGAAGAATTTATGTCATTTAGTTTGCTATCTAACTTTCTAAAGTAAACTTGATAACAATAGGCCTGTCTCTTTCCGACAAATTTCATGCTTTGGCTCTTTGCTTGAATCTGCTCGCTTTCCATCAAATTCTTGTAAACTTTTTTGCATTGATTCATAGTTCTATTTATGTCTTTCTATCAATCTCTCGTAGATTTTGGGTATTTCTCTGAAAGGCAAGCATGCCAGAAATAATAATGGCAGGGTTGCCGTGGGGATTGATATTTGAATTCCCACCTCACGCCCACAGAAAAACCTGTGGGTATCCACACAGAATCCCCTCACCCCCCACGGGATAGACCCTTTATTCATATGTTACTCCTGTTCGTATAGAATGATTGATGTCCAATATCTCCATCTCACTAGAACTTCTGCACAGCATTCAACGATCCGAAGGCCGCATTTGACTCCAGAGATGCGGAATGGGAGTCCTTAAAGAAAGTCACCGATTGCGTGTTGTAACTTTTATGACTTTTATTTGCTATCTTCAGGATAGGCCTATTGCTCTTTAAAATTGTAGTAGCCTATTTTCTATCATTATTGAGCCTTGATTCTGACTTGCCACCTAGAAATAATTGTACAGAAAATTCAACTAAATGCTCTTTCAAGTAAGGAATAGAGCCCGCCTTGAACACGTATTTGACTCATAGCTTTACATTTGCCTGAATCATTTGGTTGCATTAGCAGATAGGTACTCTCTACTATTCTTCTCTACCTATCTCTACTGATTCGCAAGTTTTTGTCGTCTTCTGCCAGCGTACACGTCCAGTTTACGTTGGTTCTTCTCATTCCACTCTTAATTCTTTAATGATTCATGAGACATGACACCTTTTCCATAAAACTACCATAGCGTAGTTTACCGTAAACGTAATTCTATCTCGAAATGTTTCTTTTTAATTTTATGACGACATTGTCTTTATTTCTTTGCTTCTATAACAAATCGATTATTGATCAGCTTGTGTTTTTCAAACTTCCTCTTTTACTCACTTTGGATTTTTGTTTCACTTAACCTAGTTGTTGACCATGTCGATCCCACTTCATTTTGCTACAGAATCACTTTGAATGTACAATTTTTGCATTACTGTTCACTTAAAGGAAACACATTTGTATAGAAATTCGACAACTACATGTAGACTAAAAGAAACATGGCCTTATTAAAATGTTGAGATGAAATGTTAATACGAGTATTCACTTAGTTCTGCACAACACTCGATCATTGCATAGTACCGGTACTCAGTTTATATATTTTGCTATTTTGAAATTTCGATGTTTCTTATATTCGCCTTTTATCGTTCGCTGTTATATAGCACTAAGCAACCAGACTACTTTTGTAAATGAAATTGAAAACCAATAATTGTTTCCGAACGTTTTCGGCCATTCTTGTCAAGGATTAACATGGCAATGACAGAATTTTACAAAGTGATTTAATTTAAGAATTGATTAAAATTCATGTCAGTACATGTCCAGCATTTGGATCACCAAAAGAATTATGCACTACTGGCATGGATATCTCGACAACCTTGCAATGCATAAACAATAAGAACATGACTGTCTAAGAATCAAATAAGTAGTAAAAACATAAGTAGCAAGACAAAACGCAAAAATCTGCATAAAGCTAAAAGTCCAGACTTAGCGAGATTACGTGTGTATTTGGACAGTAAAAGAAAGCCAGGTACCTCAGCCATCACAAGACACCTCATTACCTTCGCAAATCCGCATGCAGATCCTCGAAATGGATTTAAAATAGTCAGGCGGGTGAGATCTGTCAGAGAACTGAAGGTCTTGGAGGCTCTTTTCATTAAGAGAGAAAAGCCTGCACTGTGTGTGCAAAAGGAACACGTAATCTCGCTAAGTCTGGATTTTTAGCTTTATGCAGATTTTTGCGTTTTGTCTTGCTACTTATGTTTTTATTTCTTATTTGATTCTTAGACAGTCATGTTCTTATTGTTTATGCATTGCAAGGTTGTCGAGATATCCATGCCAGTAGTGTATAATTCTTTTGGTGATCCAAATGCTGGACATGTACTGACATGAATTTTAATCAATTCTTAAATTAAATCACTTTGTAAAATTCTGTCATTGCCATGTTAATCCTTGACAAGAATGGCCGAAAACGTTCGGAAACAATTATTGATTTTCAAATTCATTTACAAAATTACAACGAGGACAAATTGCTTCAACCAGTCTACATCAAGTAAAATCAAACCTAAGATTACATTACATCGTGCGAAGAATTCTCAGGAAATACACATTCATTTCAAAAGAACTATGCTTAAATTCCTCGCTGTAGACAATCGTGATTAAGTGCAATAAGCTTCACAAAAGGAAGCATGAATATTAATCAATATATCTATTGAAATTTTAACTGTTAGTTTAAGTCCTGAAGGATCTTATAATGTCCCTACAATATTTTCAGGCAGCTGCTTTTCGTGAAGACTCGATTTTTACTGCAAATAATTTTAAGTGCATGTATTTGGCTGCTTTGATAGATTATATGCGAGTTTCACGTGCTCCATTTGTGAGAATATAATCCTGGGCTGTCCTGTAAGTTGGTATTTGGGGTTCCTAATGTGAGGATCTTTCATTCGTTTGGTTGCCTATAGTGGTGCTATTGTCAAATAATAATAAGTCCATCAACATACAAAGACAGGGTTGAACATGAATAAAAATATTCATATGTTGCTACACTGCCAGTACTTCAAAATGATCACTATGTCACAAAATAGCCACCTGTCAAAAATTCTTATGTAGGCCTTCACTATGTGTTCGCGGTCTATCAGTGTGTTATAGCCATCGTTTATTGCTCAATGGATCATGCCATGTTCATGTGTGAATATTCACGTTTAATATTCGTTAATTGAATTGATGTAGCGATCATTTATAATTCTATCCCCATCAATGCCGATAAAGAAGTAAAATATCAAAGCGAGTTTGGCCTTTATGCATCTCAAGTCTAGAATTGTTTCGCGGTAGAAATCGACTATAGTGATAGTCGACACGTGGTGAAGGAAAAAACTTTCAATCAATCTAATCTACTATTATGGATATAGACTTCCTGATCATCCTGATTTTCTCCACCACTCATGTCACCGAATTATTGCACAAAACTTGGAGGATGTTGACCCATTTGTGTATGGTGATGGAATGCAGCACAATGAGCCATTTATTGAGATACACTTAAGTGTGCAGTTAAGGATGCCTATCAGGTGAAAATGAAAGTTCTGACAAGTCGCGAACAAGTGGAAAATCTGAGCCTTCATCACAACTATGCGAGTAGATGGCTTACAGTTGAATTATTTGGTGTGAGAAATCTTCATCACACTGTTCACGTATCCGACGAAAATCATTCAACATTTTCATGTGTCTTGTGGGCAGGACCCAACAGGTCTTCTCTATCGTAATTAGTTTAAATTCCAGGTTAATAATGATTAATCGTATTTATCACACAAGCTTAATTATATCACAAATGATTTTTTCTGAGCTATTTGTACTATTAGAGCTATAATGTAAGTCTCCATTCGACTCTGCAGTAAAGGAGACTTGCAGAATTCTTCCACTTCAGACGTCCTTGACACAACTGGAACTATCATTATAAGTCATTCAAAATTGTTGAACTTGTGTTAATAATGTGAAGATGATCAGCATTGATATTTCATGCATTTTAAGTAGGCTCCTTGATGCTTTGTAATTCAACATCGAAGTTGATTGTGTGAAATGATGTTAGTCCTGATTGCTTCTAGTGAATGTCAAAAATCTTCAGAATCCGCACAGAATCCCCATAGAAACGCTATGGGAGCTGTGGGGATGGCCTCAGTACCCATACCCACCCCATGCCCATGGGTACCCATACCCATGGATATCCCCACAGAATCCTCATACCCACGGCAACCCTGAATAATAGTGATGAAAAAAGTGCACTCTCCATTTTACCCCAGTAATATTTTAGGAGTGGGCTATATGGGTACTTTTCTTAGACTCGCATTATACGGAAACAATCAATCGTGGGCCGAAATAGAAGTTAGATAGTTAATCTGCATGTAATTACAATGACGGAACAGTTTTCACTTGCCTCGAACAATCACCCCACACAGAATGCGAGGCTTAGCCAAATAAGATGATGTCATTTCATTGTCATTACTTCGGCGATCAAATTTGTGTATTTTTTCCGTTATCCTCTTAGTTCGTGCGCACATGTGAGCGCGTGTTTTCTTCGAATGAGGTGCGCTGCCACATACGGATAAACGATGACCATGACTAGCTCTCTGTCGAATTTGAAGTTCATACGAGCAATGGTTCCGGAGCTAGAGGCCGAAGAACTCAAATTGCCCATATTAGTCCCGCCTCCCTTACAGTGTATATCCAAATATACAGTAATATGATTAACATTTCGTCATGCTTTTCAGTATGCCTTTTCATTTAAATAAATTCAAATTTTGACTTTGACTTTGCTTTTTAGTTAAAATCTGCACCAAAAATGACGCTGTAAGAAACAACTGAAAACTAATAGCCTGCAAGAGAAATTCAATAAAATATATAATCTAGGACTTAGTCCTCACAAAAATGAATATCTCTGATAAAGATAAAGCCCACTGGTATAGAATATCCACATATACAGTAACACGATTAACATTTCGTCTTGCTTTTTAGTTAAAATAACTAACTATGTAAGGCCTAAATAGAAAACCAACCATAAAAGCAATTAAAATCAAACTAACCTTTGTGTTGATTTAATTAGTGATAGCTACTTACGAAAAATGAATAGACTGGTTAGTATACATGATATGAACTCCCTGTTCATGTTACCTGTAAACCTGGTTGAACTTTAGCTAATAGCATAAATGCTAATAAAAACAAAAGCAAATGTAGTTGTAAAGTGTGCAAAGATATTGGACCTAAAATTATGTGCAGTGATAAATACATTGTTTATAATTTTGAATGTAGAATGTGTCACAATAATCACATTGATCAAACTTGTCGACTTTTAAGTTACGGTATGATGAACATGGACACAGTTTGAATTGTCAAGATCGTAAAAGTGCGCTATCTGAACATAGTTTGATTGACCATGCCGATAGTGATGAACATCGATAATTTCCAGCTTTCTATCCTTAACAAACAAACTAAAATGGCCGAAGCACGCTTCATAGCATTGAACAAGCCACTAATCAACCGCAAACATGAGCTGATCTAACGAGTCGTCACTGCCCAATCATTTTTATATTTAATCCAACTGCCTGTGTATTTACTTGCCCTTTCAGATTGTCCACCCTGACGAAACGTGTCGGAGACCTTCATTTTGAAAAATTGTAAAATCGTCTTTAAACTGAGAGGGAGAGATTTACATCGCGCGGAAAATTGAACAATGAACCTCCCGTATAAGACAACAAAAGATCTCTGAGAAAGTCATCTTGATACTTTTGTGATGAGCCATTATGATGTCATAAAAATTAAGAAATCGAAATCTGTGAATGCGGGAGTGGAAGATACATGAGCAGTGGAATGTCAAATTGAGATATGTAAAGTAGGCGTGCTGATGATTCCTGATACTGGATGAAATGGCAGCTATTCAGGTCTGTTTCTATTTTTCATTATTCACTTAATATTTCATTATTCTATTTACATTGTGTTTGCAAAAGCAGCAATTATTAATTATTTCAGGCGCACTAACTCAGGCGACTTGTCAGCAGTGTGCTTAAAGTGATATTTAATGAATACCCGTCGAAATTTCACTAGCTTGCTAATTGAAAATCTCAAATTTATATACACCTATATGTAGGATGCTACCAATATAAACCAAATTGAATCCAGACTTGTGTGTTGTAGTTGTAGTTTTAATTACGAATGGCACTGAGTAATTGCAATTACAATTGCAGTTATTGCTAATTATTGTATGTACCCGTAATCAATTTCATATTCTGAGTAAGTGGCACATATCTGATAAAACAAGGCTTTTAATCTGAAATCTCGAGATTTTAGTGTTTTGAAACTTTTTTATCTCGAAATCTCCATATGGAGAAACGAGATCGAGATCATTAGATCAGATGGGTGGCATGCGTAGATCAGTGGGTGGCAGATGTAGAAGTATACTTCTGAATGTACAACATTCTATCAAAATGATGATTTTGAATTATTATAAATTGCACAACTTTTCTAACTGGAACATGGAAACAGATCATTGGCGAATAGTGATTGGATGATTATTTCAGATTTATAACATGAATGATGCTCAAAACAAGGAAATCTGTTAAACTCGTTCCTTTCAGCGTCATGCTTAACAAGAATGCAAATTTATTTGATTTTTATATCATAAGTACTATACAAAGACAAAATTGCAGCAGCCTGAGCGAAGTTTCGCAACCTAAACAGTCTATCTTTAACATCGTTGAGTTTTCGACAGTGTTAGGCTTGTGCTTGTTTGGAGTTGTTGCCAATGCAGTAGCCTTCAAAATTATCAAAAACATTCCGGTAGATGAGTCTCCCATCCAAGATTATATTCGCTATTTTCTATTGTTTCTCTCGTTTCATGATATGGCTTTCACTGGATTCATGCTGATATTAGCTGTTCCGACTTTTGGATTTAGCTATCGTTGGATTAATGATTTTCCGCTATCGTACAAATCTAAATCTGCGTTGTATTTCTTTATGAAACATGTAATATACATCGCGAACATCTTTCTCACATGTAGAAATTATGATATTGTCCTCATCACTATATCACGTTTTATTGCTATTGTTTTTCCGATCAAAGCATTCACTGGTTTAAGCTTCTACCGATATTCTAGACTTAATATTCTTAACGCAATATTTTTCCTGTTTTCTTTGGTTGCTAGTTTCCCTTTGATGGTTGGATTCCAGGGTGTCTTCTGTGAAAACAAATATGTAGGTTCTTTGCGGGCCATAGGTGCTTTTCGATATCTTCAAATGTTTCCTGTAATTATTCGTGAAGTAATCCCTGTTGCGACTATTGTGATTGTTAATTTGTCGTTGGCTATTCACTCCATAGTGAGCAAGCGCATACTCGCAAAGGCAACAAATTGTAAACGTGCACAGTCTAAAATAATGTCCAAGATGATTACATTGATGTTTACTATATCACTCGTATTCTCTATTTTGGAAATCCCATCCGCTTTGTACGTAATATTTTGTTATGTTTCGAAATCCTCCCCCAGTTTCTGTAGATCTATTGGACATATAAAAGAAATAACCAAGGTTTTGGAATCTTCTGTAAATATATTTATTTACCTAAGTATACATTCAGGCTTTCGACGCATTATCAATCAAAGTTGCTGCAATTACTCTGAGAAGAGAAAGTTCAATTCTGGATCAACGGAATTAAATAACCAACAGATATAATTAGGTAAGTTGATTTTCCACAGCTGCACTCGTATGATGTGCATTCCCATTTGAATCATTCTTGATTTTAGATTAATATCTCCGTGCCGGAAAGGCGGGCGTATTATGAACTGTGCCATTGGGATTGCGCTGATTTCAGCTTTCATTTGGTAGCAAATTTGTACCATAACGTGGTTAACGTCTCATCGCCACGTTTACTGATAAACTTCGAGTCGAAATGCATCAAATGCTGTGCGTTCGACATTAACGGGTTTATAATGACGAGTTTTCACCTTCAACTAGTCTAACTCAAGTAATGTAGCCTATGTACTTGTAGACTATCTCTTTAAGGTGCTATTAGCCACAATTTCGAATCTGACTGATCTCTGCATAGTAAAATCTCAGCAACAGTGATGACAAAAGGTTAAATCCCTAGAAATCGTGGGATAATTTCAAATGACAACGGATGAGATGCCGGAGAAGCCAGACAATACATGTACACACAGCTAAAGTGTTGGATTTTGAAAACTCTATACTAGTAGTTATCTATGAGCAATATGGTTATATTCTAAAACCTCCATTTTGTTTGCTTTGCTTTTTAGGATTATTCAAGTAACAATTTGCAATATGCATATGCGAAAAATTGATATTGGCCTTCACAGCAGTTTGCTTTATGGTACCTACTTTATATGGATTTGATAGTCACTAAGTGCAGTCTACATTCATGCAATGATGTTCATTACCTTATAGTACACATCAACGCAAAGGTAAAATTGCCGCATCCTGTATTTTTCTTATTAAGATTAGGCTTTCAATATCAATTTAATAGCTGTATTGTCAAAACGACAAAACGAATGGTTTTGATGCTTTATTTTCAGATTAATGGTACTTAAAAAGCCTGGTTCTACAGTCATGTTTTGCGCACTATTTTAAATCTTAGTTTTCAGGGATCATTTTAAAATAAAAGTAAAAGTAAAAAGTAAATAAGCGTATATATTTAAAACAAACAAACCCCAAATGGGAATCGTAGGGGTGAAATCTATATGTCTTCTTTGTTACAAGGATATTTTTAAAACTCTGCTTTCAAACATACTCTTAAGACTTGCTTTCAAGCATATCTTTAAGCCATGTTTGAAATACTACATGATTTTAAGCAACATTATAGATGTCAGTAATTGGTGGCTATTGTAATGACCTCCTGGACCTCCTGGGATTCATCGTTATCATATTCACAGCGAGATTGATAAAATATTTTATTGCATATTCATGGCTTGTTGGAGAAGCAATTATTTTTTTGTTTCATGGCAAATACAGATATTAAGCTGACCATCAAAAGTTTTTGGGCTCCTACCACAGTAACAAAAAATGTCCGGCCCATCTTCATTATTTCAAAAAAGGAGCAATTATTGTTTTGAAAAATAGCGCTAAAACTCACTTTTGTTCCCTTGATTTTAGAAACCCTCATTAGAATTTAATCAAATACAACATGTAGCAATTGTATTGACACGGTCTGACACGGTCAAAAGCGTGCATACAAGAGGAAACGTGCACTAAACCATAGATATCTGCAAGTTCACAGTTGCATGAGATTGGACTGCCCAGTGCCCATTGTTAACAACTGGAAACCATCATCATTTATGTGTCGTTGTCATGACAGCGCATGTACAGAACTTATCTTACTTCAAGGTTCATGTCCGCTCTATTTCTTTATTATTACCACAGAGATCGATTCAATCGCGTGTATGACCCAAACACACAATATAAGGCAATTTATCTCTAGTAATTATTACAGTGTCGGCTTTCTATGGTCACATCGATTTGGCAACTCGGAAAAGGCCTCGGAGCGGTTCAGAGGCAGCATAGCCAACTTTATACTTTGGTTTTACAAAAGAACAATGAATTACAGATTGTTCTTGCAAGCGATTTGCTGGGCACTGCTAATTCCGTCATGTGTGCATGCAAGTATAATCTCGTCACATTTCTTCTTCTACGATTTCTCGGCCGTGCATGTATATACACAGCTAGGGATATGACTTTTTGACTTTTTTTCGAAATTTAAATTTCCTGCATTACAGCTCAATGAGTTTTTGTTTAAAACTGATCAAAATGTGTTTTTTTTTCTCAGTTATTGCAAAAAAGGTTCACCCCAACCTCAAATTTCTAAAACGATTTTCACAAGAGATAGTAGGCCTGCATCTTCATTTTCAGAGCTTCAAAAATGTCTCATTACCAAAGATCACTACCTCTATCTTAGATTTAGAATAGATAAGAATGTATAATTATTCCATGCGAAAACAAATCAATGAGTTTGAGACATTGTTTGGTGCTAAAATCAGCAAAATCAGGGACCATGCAGAGGCTCTCAGACATTTTGATAACCATGATCTATGAACTTTTTCTGTGTTTGTCCATTTTTTAATTATCTATCCATTGACAAAAGAAAGATGAGGAAACCAACTCAAATTGATGATGCAGCAATTTTCTTGGAATTAAATTATCAAGGTAACAAAGCCCTTACGGAAATTGTCATGATATTTTTGATAATAATGGCTCATAAAGACTTATGATTATTTAGAACCAGTTATCATGAGCTTATCATAAATTCATGAATACATTTTCGTATAGTAGGGAATATGTGAAGGTTCAGACTACAATAATGTCAGCAATATTGGTGGTTAGAACAAATAAAAAGCCGTAATTGTTATTTATTAACTTGGTGTAAATGACCTGTCTTCGCCTGATATTTGCGTAGAAAGAAAGTGTCACATATTTTGCAATACAATCCCCAACTTGTTCTGTAGCAATCTCTACAGAACAACAACAGGATACCGCTGAAATTCCAAATTGTTGGTCGCTATCTGTTCCTTGCTAAATCTATCACATGAATAAAAGAGCGAAATTCGAAGAAAGATGTCGCATTTATGGAAATACAACGTGAATTTTCTTGCTTTATCTACCCAAACTGTGGAAGTAAAACATGATAAATTATTGAAAACATATGACGACTGTGTGAAACGACAGAAATATTATTGAAGCTTTGATATTACAAAAGAAAATGGTACTTAGTTGTGCAGCGAGGATAAACGTCAACACCAAATTCGGATAAATCGGGTATACGATGGAGAAGGCTACGAATCCCATTAAAATCCATCCTTCCAGAAGGAGAAAGAAATTCATTAAACCAATGTCTTCGAATTTGAATTTTAATATCATCTGAAGAACCGGAAACAGATTATCGACAGCGAGTCTCAAGAGTATCATCCAGGCGATCGGTCCACTAAAACTAGAAGAAAATATCATAAGACAAATGCAGCTACCAAATTAGTGGTATCTTCGAAGTTACAACTCGCAAGGCAGCAATTGTATGTCATCAACTGTCAGAATCTGGAGTAGACATTCACACACCACAGTCCGGCATGTATAACTCCATCATCAAAGAGATGATAAATCTTAAAGATGAGATGAAAGAGACTGAGTGTAGAATATTGGTCGCTACATTTCGATGGCAAGCGAATCGACAATCGAGAATATCAAGTATTGGTTTTAAAAAATGAACACAGAGAAACCAAGCTATGCTTGAATTACATAATGGAAGGGCTGATACGGTTGTCCAAGAAATAGCAGCAGTCCTTGATGAATATAAGCTGTGGAGCAGCTTAAGATGAGCAGAAAGATGAGCAGATAGATGATTGCTGCTGTCACAACTAATGTCAATACTGGTAGACGAAATGGAATTGTCATTCAATTGCAAAATTTATTTGGTATAAAACAACTAAAAATACCGCAATTTAGTGGTTGTCAATACCACCATATTCTTGATCGAGTGCTTCGTTCGATGATGGATGACAAACTCAGCGGCAACAATACTTCACCCAATATAGAATATCAATTTGTCCTTGGGGTTTTGAAGAACTGTGAACTATTGACTGAGAAATTTAATAATTGAAGTGAAGATATAGCAGAAGCAGCAGGATGGCGTGACGACATGAAATATTTATTTCATTTGACCAGAGTTTCCTACTATTTGACAGAGCCAAGAGGTTTCCTAAAATACATTCCAGAGAATACCGAATTGAAGTAATGCAAGATGGAGCTCCCGGGCAATCCTCGCTCACCTGGCTGATATTCTTTTACCACATAAAAGAGCCTCATTGTATGAAATTTGCCGCCTTATTTCGAGAGTGTGGGCTGATCTTTGATTTATTAACCAATTGTACAATGCAAATAATTATCAAACATAATGTAACAGCAACTTGCCGAATCAGCAAAAAGCTTTGACATATGTTAAAAACTTTTGGAATCACGAACCTTCAAGACTGGAAATTCCAAGAACTAATCAGTGCCGAACGCATCATAAAGTCCCTTCAAGATATCTATGACTTTTGCAGAAAGAAGGAGAACGTTCAATTAAAACTTCAATTGTGTAAACAAAGAATGAAATGAGTGTCATTTTTACTTTGGGTATTCGGATAAGATTGTGAAATATTCGAATTTTTGATCAATGAAATTAGATGATAGTAATTATTATAATAGATTTTATTAAATAAATCATATCACTTAGTATACCCCTTATTATTTCAAAATAACTTTTCTCACTAACTAAACAGCACCAAAAATAACCAAATAATTATTTTAGAAGAAAAAAAACTAGCAGAAATCACTTTTTTGTCAAAAAATGCAATTTTTAAGATTTTCATTTTAAGTTGGGGTGAAATATTTTTTCGATAAAATCAAAATAAAGCACATTTTTGTTAGTTCTGATGAAAATTTCATCGATTCATGATGCAGGAATATAGGGTTAGAAAAAATTCATGTCCCTAATACACACTCACAGAGTGTAGCAATAATGTCTATTGTGAAATTATGAAACCCGGGAATATGTCAATAAAGCCAATATTTGCTAGATAGAAATAGGTAGGCTGCACATTCATTATCGCCTTTATTGCCAGGTCCTCGTTTGCTCACTGTTTTACACGGCAAAAATGACGAAGATTGTGCTTGGCACAGCTAGCAACTTGCAAACATCCTTCACACCGTGTTCAATCGCATTGAGTATTAACATAAGCACATATAATGAAGTTAATGCAAATCAACGGCTTATGCAACAATTGCTGAGATCCAAACTGATGCAAGTCAGAACGTCAGAAAATGCAGAAAATGATGGGAAATGATAGCATTAGAGAAATAGGTGGATAAATACTCGCAGTCAAGAAAGAACATAGCATATTTTGGATCTCAAAGATAATATAAGAGATGAAGTACAAGAAAAAACAAAGTGCAAAGAAAAAGTACATTTTGCCCACTGTGCTGTATCGTGATTGCTATTTCTTTTCATGATGAATCCTGTGAGCTCAAAGACATTTTACATCATATTTTTTTGAAAGGTGTACATGTGATATCTATATATATATTTCTTTTTACTTCAGAATGGCTGTGGAATATAGGCTAGCCGAAATTAACTATTGTTAAGACCATCTTACACTTGATTTTTCCGAAATAATGATCAATTAAAAAGTTCATGTATGCCTTAACTGCATTAGATAAGTTATTCCGAATTTCAAAGTAACTTGCGGCACACGAAAAATGTTGCTTTCACACAACAGCCTACCGACACCGAAGCGAATGGTTCAAAATTTATCCTGTTTGCGACTTAATGCTGTTCTATAGATAGTATATGGATGATCTTGATGTTCAAACAATCGCTACGGAGGTCACTAGCCCCTGATCGAAATCTAGAAATCAGTGCGGAACAGCAGTGTTGGAACCGGCCGGCGGCCAAGCCCCGATCGGCCGGCCTGTTTTAGCAACGACAGCCGCCGTCCCGGCCAAAAATTTTAAAGACCGGCCGGTTGTGATCACGCCGGCCATCAAAAACTCGGCCGGTCCCAACCCTGCACGCCAGCCTCTGCATATACATTTTTTATATCTTTGAGACATAAAAAACTTCTAAATCATTATGTGTGGAAGGCCAAACACGGTGAATTTGATGAGTGGAAGAAGGCTATTATGAGCGAGTATGACAACAGGATGTGCGGCATAATTATAGTTTCAACGTCTGTCAATTTTTCAAATGCCTACATTATAAATGAACCTATGTCCTTCCTCTCTATTTTCAGGTGTCCTGATCAGCATGCAGACTTCAAGACGGACAATTTTTACTGTTGCAATTCGTCGTCGAGTTCCAATAACCCGTCGAACACCAGTATTTGCGACACACGTCTAAAGGACAATTTTGGTGATGAAGTGTAAATTGACATGATATAAGGATTTTACGCTTTTCACATTCCCTCACATTTCACCTTAAACCGGAATTTTAAAAATATGCATGTCTAGTAGAGTTACTGTATAAAGAGATACCCTCATTGTCTACTTGTAGTGCTCAGCAGCTTTTAGATTTTGAGGTTGGTTTGGGTCGATGTTTTTAGAATAACGCAGTGTCAGTAGGCCTGCGATTTCGGTTTTCGAAAATGATCATTTCAAAATTTTCAATGTAGGGCACGCTTGCATTTACGCCTAAGTTGCTTTATTATGCATGTGCAGTTTATAAAAAATGTTGCTGCAAAAATGCTTTTCCTGCACATCTATTCCTCTATTATTTTCATCTCAGGTATAAAATACGCATGCCTCTGAAGCGAAATACTTAGCCTTGATTTTCATGATTCATTGAAAATATTAATTTCAAAAATTGTTGGTGCATCGAGGAAAATGTTTGAATTTGATAACCGCACTGCTATTATTCTTTGAAGTTGAGTATGAGGCATTTCAATGAATTGATTGTGAACAGATGTCCAATTCAAGTTGCTAAAAGAATTACATAAGCTTGTATTCTCGGAAATGTCTTTAAGGGCCATAGAAATTGACAACAATAAGACCTCTAGAATGGAAATTAAGCTTGATGCAATGCACAATAACGGCACATAAATCGCACGCATTTTCACTTAGATGCACCTGCCAACGTCTGCATCATTGGGTTAGAATCAGTCACATTAGTAAATCGAAGCTTTTAATTGGTTCTTCATGCTCCAACTTAGTTCCCTCGGATGTGCCGCGACCTTGAGTCAATTTCCATTCTAGCGAACTTCAGATAAACAGTTTATTTCTATGTTAAGGGCTAAAGATATTTTGCGCGAACTGATTGTTAAATACGTAGATATTATTCGCATAGTGTCCGGCAGAAGCGAAGCTAGAAAATCAGTTTGTGGGCAGCATGGAATTGCGTAAATTCTGTGGCCATTATCGTATTTACTTCATGCAACAAAAGTCGGTAAACAATATGATATAATAATTATATGCATTGTCTTTATACTTGCATCGTCATAGTACATGCGACTTGCATTATATCATTTGATACTCTTACATACCAAGTTTTGTAAATTGAGTGCAGCTCATTTCTAAATTTTAAACTTTTCATTTTAACTAATGACAACTTGCAACAACGATTTTGGGTGAAGTTGGAAACATAAAATAAATGTGGAGACATTTCATGACACGTAAATTTGTAGAATATGAAAGTTAAATTTTGAACTGAGCACTAAGTGGTAGCCATTGTGTATTTCAGTCTTATACTGAAAAATATTATTTTGCTGGGGGACAAATGCACTAGAAATTCCTGAGCTTTTGTTATTTAGGAGGCTTGCCTACATAATGCGAGTACCCTGAGAAATTCAAGATCTTTGCACTTATTAGGGCCTACTAATATTAGCATTCCATTGATACAAAGCACGTATATGTAGGCCACTGGATTAAATATAGTGAACAAGATCGATAATAATTTACAGCTATAAAATAGCGGAGTTGGACATAAGAAATTAGCATTTTATTTTAGATTTTTAGTCCGATTGACTTTATGCATTGTAAGAATAATATCCAATAGTAAGAAATTAGTGGTATGATTTTCTAGTGCTGCGTTTTTTTGCTAATTCGATTACTCAAAACCGCGCAATTCGGCAAAAATGCAAACAACTGCTTTAGATCAATTTTAGGCTAGTCTCTGAGCACTGCAGATGATAAAATCTTGATAATACTTCATACAATGTTTTATGTGAAGATATGCATAAATCCTTCCACGATGTTTGCATGTTTGGATATCTATTCTGAGAGGATTTTGACATTTCTTTTGTCTCTTCTATGTCCCTAACGCAATTAAAATGCATCATTTAATCTGGAAAGAAATTGACTAATTTCATGGTGAATTGTTCATGGTTACCTATTTGATTCAGCATTGGATTTTCAGGTGTAATTCAATTGAAATTACTCGATGGCAACTGCTTTATGTTGTGCATGATCACTTTCCTTGTGTCTGAGGGGCAAAAGATTAGAAATGAGTGACGTATTATAGCTGTTATCAGCATGTGTCGTGAAACATGTTATTGTTATCAACATGTACGTAATATATTGTATGGCTTGTGTCATTGGTATCGTGCTTATTGTACACGGCTAAAGTGTTTGATGCATAGATAAATTGTTCTTTTGAACACATCCATTTCAGTCACAATATACTTTCAAACAAATATCGGAGTTTTTATCAACAATTCTTGTTGTGTTCTTTCGTGTATGTGACGTCTATAAAAAAATAGTAACTGAATGTCATGAGCTCAAGCTTCATACCTACTAAGTATGCTTACACGACAATTGTGCATAAAACATCTATGCTAGATACTACAAAGTGATGGATGAGAAAGATTTACAGCCTGTCATGTTTTCTGCGATATGACTTTTTTGTCAATGCTACACTGTAAACTGTGCGCAATTAAAGTAAGCAAATTTCTGTTCAAATTAGCAAGTAAAATAGATTTTGCAGTTTTTTACACATTGAACAGCAACCCCGAAAACTAATTACCGCTTTTCTGCTATCAATTGATTCTTACTGAAACGTCATCAAACATCGTCAAAGATATCTGATATTAAAGGATATTTTGTGTGAAGACTTAAAGCTACGTTCACACATGAGAGAAGAACCTGAGAGTTGACCTCAAATCAAACCTGAGACTGAGACCAACCCGTTCACACTTGAGAGAGAGAGATCTCAGGAAGAAAGCTGCCCCTCATTTTCTTGAGCCTCTCCTTCACTGAACTATCGATGCTGAGACTCGCTGAGACATGACCTGAGATCTGCTGAGACCTAGGTCTCAGACCTGTTCACACTATCGACATCAGGTCGCAGATAAATCGAAAAATGTTTCTATTTATACCCTTTTGTTGAGCTAACTCTCAGGTTCCGTTCAGACTATGTGAGAGCTTGCTGAGACTCATGATTCATTTTGTCATAAATCGTCATGAAGAATAGGCGTAGGCAAGCCGCTGAAAGCTTATAGGTATTCGTAAAATACTCCACGTAAACAGGTCATCAACTCGTTTACGTAGGTTGTTTAATGCATTGCTATTTTAACACAATGAGTCATTTTGATAATTTTTACTTAACTGATTTCCTTTGAACTTAAATCTCAAATTATTTTTGAAGGCCTACTCATTGGTTCTTTTCGTCAAAGTATTTCAGTACAAGCATGAAATGCTCATAAGCCTACTGGGCCTATCGGCCTGTTTTCAAAAATTGAAAATAAAATCAAACAAACAAAGACACGTAAAACTGAGACAAAGACAAAAGACAGAGACAAAAAACAAAGACACTGAAAACACGTAACAAAAAAATCTTCACAAACATTTATCAAATTTATCAAGCGGAAAACCATCGAGATGGTCCATGGTATGAAGTACTAGTATTTCTTTTCCCTAGGCTCTATGCTTCCTTCAAAATGTTCATCAATAGTAGATAGCTTACCACAAAAATAGCCTAAATTTTACATAGTCTAGAAGTTCTTCTAACTTCCCTCTCTCGGGCGAATTCAGATCAGCTCTGTCATACTACTTTCTAACAACCTCTCCATGTTGAGGAGAGGTATAGTTTTACCACCTTGTAAAGCTACCAGGAGAAGGAATCCGTTCTTCCCGGTTGCAGCAATAATTGTTAATAACACTTGGACCGACTGACTTAACACTCGTGTTTCAACATTTTCTGATCACTACATTTAATCTTACACTTGGACAACATTTAATTTTTATTAGACTGCTTCCGTGCACCAATGCTAATTGTGCTAATTTTGAAATGTCTTTGTCGTATATAGACTATATATTTGCTCTCTCTATATTTGTCTTTGCATGTGCCTAAGATTTATATGATTTCCATTTACTTTGCAAATATATAAATGTTTCTCTCTTTCTCTCATGAACCTAATCAATCTCATGTTTTTAATTTTCTACTTGAGGCCATGCACCTAGATGGTGAAATGACTCATCCTCCTCCTTCAAACTTTGATGAAAAAAGCACTCGATTGAAGCGCTTATAAGATATACCTTAATAATATTAAGTTTCTAATGGTTTGCAAGGTTGGACCTTGGGTTTTGGGTCGTCCTTGGGTAAGCGATACAAAATATGTTTTTGTCTATACAAAACTTGGGTCTGCTGCACTATTAATGCTGCATATACGACCTACACAAATAAAGTTATAAAATTGATATTTTGATTTGATGCGTGATAAAATCATAAAGTTCTGATTTTTTAATCAAAGTTTCACTCAATTCACAGAATATTTCAAAAATCAAATACTAGTGATGAATGGATGTTTCACTTTGGGTTTGACAATGCCGCGCATTGAAAGTTCGTACATATTCCATTTGCTGCAAGCTTACATGTATTTTGCTGCACATTAAATTTTTACATATTTCATGTAATTTACATGGATATCTTCGGAGTTATCTTAACACCCTTAAACTTTCTGCAATAGCCGACATTTATCCAAAAATGAATTAATTTCAATTTCGTATTCTAAACATGTTTAACCATGCACTGATTACGGAGATGTCATTTATCAAGTCTGCTTGTATTTCTAATTGATAAAATGAAAGCAATTGCTTTGTTATGAGCAATGTGCAATTCAATCATAATTAAATCAAAAATCTTCAATTAGTCACTATATCATTGTAGGTTAGAATAAAGGAAAGCTTTATAACGTGATACACGTACTTAGGCTACTAAATACAGTTATTGCAATAAAAAAATCGTTTCACACTAATACCACATTTCTCATGGACCCAATAAGAATGTTGGCCTATAGAAGAATTCTTGCAGCAGCACAAAATACAAACAATGTACTTCGTTTACTTGATTCTACTCAATTATTGGAACTTGGGTTTTGATTCAAATTTAGGGTATACCCAATGCAAGTTTTTGCCCAATCTTGAGTTTAGGCCTACTGGTGTATTTTTCATTTGTAACTGATTTAACCGAATATTGCTGGAATATTTTACTGAGTTATAAAACTCAGTATACCGAGTTAAACTTAACTTGGTTAATTTCCGGCAAACTCGGTTAAATGAATGAGTTTCTTGAAAAACTGAATTGACAACACTGGTTTCATTCGGTATGCATGTGGGAATGAGCTAACCGAAGAAATCCTAATTAAAAGATTCCTGCTTGTTGAAATTTTATGCGCATCGTGATTCAACGCATTGACATTAAGTTGACTATTGCGTATCTTTACGAACATGTAGATGCAAGTCCGCTGTTTTTCATGTTTTTTTCTACTACTGACTATTTAGTGTCCCGCTTTTGGTAGTATAAAACAAGGCCACCATGATATAATATAATGATAGATCAAAACTAATTTCATCAATCAAGTCAAAGTAACCTGTACGTGCCTCATTATGTTTCTGTCTGATTCATCGCAAATTCACATTTCTGAAAGAAGCAAAATATGACAATATTTACAAGTATTATAAATATCGTAAATGTCATCAAATGAATCACTAGTTTAGACTGAATTGACTTGTGCAACCAACACAAACACATGAGCACAAAGTATTATTCCGCGTATATGTGTACAAAATAAATGAGCGTCGAATGCACAATCCAGTTGGATATTGATAACAAGGAAGTCTCAGAAAAGTTGAAACGCATACAACTTTTGCTGAGACATGGTCGTTGTCTCAGTTGAAGGTCTCAGGGTTGTTCACACTTGAGACAAGGATCGTGGAGTTTGTCTCACAGGCGGCTCTCAGAAACTTGAGAGAAGCTTGTCTCACGACCGTTCACACTATCTCTCAGCAAACGTGGTGAGCCCTCCCCCCTGGTCGCCCCGCACAAACGACAACGGATGAAGTTAGTGGGTCTCAGGCTTGTCTCAGGACTGTTCAGACTACGTGGAGTTAGTCGCAGCATAATTTTGATTGACGTTTGAAATCGACGACGGAAACTGTAATCTTGCCGTTTGATTGGATGATTGCCTGAGTCTCAGCTCTCATGTGTGAACGTAGCTTAAGTGATACTTTCGCCGTTTTAAGCGGTGCACTGCTTGCAGCGTACTTTTGAGATTGCAACAAAATCTATCAAATATTTATGAATGCAATTCGGTAGCAGGAATGCATGTTTTATAACACAAAGCGTCATGCACAAACTCATTGATTGGCTTGACGCATCCAGTTGCTTACAGTCCGCATTGCTTTCACTTGCAAGATATCTCCAGAATCAAAAACAATGTTAGTTAATTGGGTTGGCGGAAATCTGCACTCAATCTCAAGTGCTTTTCTATCTTTTTCGTGCAAAGAAAATACTTCAGGTATAGTACTATTTTAAGTTTAGAATACTGTACTCATTTATCACAATCTTTGAAGGCAGTCAAATGATTCTACCGGGGTATAGTCAAATGATTCCACGGTAGACTTCAAATCGTGCCAATAAAATTAGTATTAATTTGGCATGCATATATCCAAGAGATGCAGCAGATCAGTTACCATGATTTCATCTGCTCAGATTATGGAATTTGATTTATTGTACAAGTATAAAGGTTGTTTTCCAATGAAATGAAATTACTATCCTTAGACAACTCCATATATTAGTTGTAAACGTGCAGCTAGACCGATCCCCAGGGAATGAGACCGAAAACGAGGCTTTTGTGGAATGATGTGCACCCTATGCAACTACATCGAATCTGCGTGCCTGCCGAGTTCAACCTGCTTTCTTTTTCTGTTATACTGGATGAAAGAAAAGCACATGTAAATCGAAGCAGATGATATTTTTGGCACAAACGACATTTCTATGTGCTTTCTCTGATGTTCAAATGTATACCTGCAACCATAAGTTTGTGCATGGAACATTTTCTGGTCGCGTCCTATATCAAGTATGCGCACCTGCTATTATCATGCAAACAGCAACTTCTGATCGGTTACGCATGCGAAAATGTCGTTGAAAGTGGATAAAATATAATCATAAATTTCAAAATTTGCATTTAACAAAGAAATTGCATGTTTGCCAATGTTAAGATGCTAGCTAAATATACACCTTTTCTAATTCATTAGTAAAGGCCACATCACATCACCTACGTGCTACCTGTTGCGATGCCGTCAAAGAGGCTTCGCAGTTCAATAATAAGGTATGGAAATTTGACCTTGAATCTCAGTTCAACGATAAAATCTCGATTTCAATAGTCAGATACTCATCAACAAAACTCTATAAATTCATTAATGAGAATAAAAACTTTCGTAGTCAGGGTTGTTTTGCAGTCATGTTGCGTACAGTGATCAGCCCCAGAGACGAGCGCATCATAGCTTCCTATGAAGCATATAAAGGACAAAATTAAATATTTTGTTTATCTGCTTCGGTTTGCTAGAAGTGTGATGAATACGAAATTGACAGCACATCGAGGAACCTATTAAGTGAGCAAAAGGAATTCCTTATACCTTACAGAGATAGGAAAAAAAGTCGTGCGTCGCTTGCGGATTAATGTGAGTTCCAGCAAAGTGCTTCGATTTCAGAATTCCTTCAGATTCGAGGAATTCATATCATTGCGCACAAGTTTTCTCCATAATGTTGGCCCTTCCAATCATTATTAAAGAAAGTAGCAGGCGTACGAAAATTAGTTCACTTGAAGATTTCACATCCTCTCCTCGGCATTGCTCACTGTGTAGTGCATAATAATATAATGAATCGAAGCCAAGACAGGGATGTGTGTTTTGGTGTGTGCGAAGTGATATCACAGCACGCACGCATCTCTCACTGACTCTGGTGTCCTCTGCTGACAGCTTATTGTTTGCCATTTCCAATAGAAAGCGATACACGAATTATCCATTCGAGAAGGAGCAAGTTGTCTACTTCTGTGATGTGCCATTTCGATATTAATGTTGGATATAATTCTTCCTTTCTAGGAAACCAAAGCGCGCGCAGATTAATCTAATTCTGTGATATGAAAGATACATAGAGGTGGCTGGAATACTCGGAGTAACATCTGGAGCAGCCTACTCCATAGTCAGGCGCTACAGATTATCTGTGTGTTTGCTCGAAGGCGCGGTGGACCAAACAACCAGAAAGTTGATGAAGAGATGATATTGACCATTGCCGACAATGTGGAAGAATCTCTGGAGACAATACTATAATTAAATATGCAAATGATACATATCTGATTATGCCGGAAAATTTCAATGCAACAACATTCGAGTTACAACATATAAAAGAGTGGGCATTAAACAAGAACCTCAACCTGAGCGAAACAAACTCTCAAGAAATAATCTTTCAAAGACCCAGAGCCAACACGAAGCCACCACATCTACCTAACATCAGAAGAACTTCAGAAATTACAATCCTCGGAGTCGCCTTCACACAAAACTAAATATGGATGCCCACGTGAGCAGGATATTGAAAAAATGCAACAAGAGCATATACTCAATGAAGATAATGAAAAGTCGAGGAGCTAAGGAACATATACTCATCAGCTCTACTCAACAATGATAACCAACAAGATTTTTTATGCTGCTCCCAGCTGGTGGGCTTCACGAGCGCCAACGAAAGGAGGAGGATAGAACAATATCTTAAGCAAGGAGAGAGGTGCGGCTACACTAAAACGGAGGAAACAAGGTTAATAGTTGAGAAAAGTGAAAAAAAGACTTGCTAAACAAAGTATTACAGCACCGGGGACACGTGCTTCATCGACTTCTACCACCGGAAACAGTACAGCACAGAAACCTCAGATCGAGGCTGCAACGACTGCGGAGAACGACCATCAATGCGATCAACGCAAATAGCCTTATCCATAGAATGATTCATAGTGATATTACTTCTCATTGACTTCTTATTTTCTCCCCTGATTATTTGTAATCGTTATGCGTCTGTAATTTTGAAATATAGCATGTTATTATAATTATACAATCACTGAGCAGTCAATCAGTGCTGTTACTGTTGTTGATGTTTGGCGGATGGAACTCCAAAAAAGTCAAAATTTTGCCAATTTATATACTACCGAGATGACGCCCCTATATAAGTAGTATGAAACAAGTTGGATATCAAAAGGTATGAGTATTTGCTAATGAGCACCATTATTAAGCGGAAATCAAGCTCATTATCAAAAGAATTTTATGATCAGTATTATAATGAAAGTCTTCATGAAACAGTCGCGATATTATTCGTGCTTTCTTGGCTGAAATTTCAAGTATTACAGGTAAATTCAATTTTCACCGGGTTGATTTTATGATTCACTAAATTCATGTTTCATTCTCCATGAATCTGAATAGCGATGTTGACCCATTTACATCTTTCAAAGTTAATTGAAATCATCGTCTTTGATTATGTGACTCTGCCAGTGACAGGTTGCTTGTGATATGATCACGCTTAAGAAAATACTCTTGAGGTTGAGCATGAAAGTAATAGGAATCCATCAAATTGCTAATTTAACAAACATTACATCTCCAAGGCTGTCCTGAAATTGAGAATCTGTAATACGCCATCATTCCTTCTGCATTACAATCATGATCATTCAATTCCGTGGTAATTTCTTCAGACCTGCAAGAATTTGCATATTTCACATTTGGTAACAATTACCAACTATGTCCCCTCGAGTTCATTTAATAAAATCGAAAGTGTATACACATTGGGGATTTAATAAATGCGGAGTAACCACTCTACCTAATATACTTACTCTATGTGGCGTAAATTACTGCACCTTAAACACTTGTCGTCTTTACGTATAGAAACATGCCATGCCAAAAATTTGACCGACTTACTGATCCAGTTAATTGTGTCAAACTTTTTTTATACAAGATCGACCATTAAATGGATAGGTTGTATGTCAACGGTGAGCCTCGTCATAAACGAGGTTGTGTGGAATATGTAGTTAACCATTACTGAGTTGGCACTTAAAAATTATATTTACTTTTACTAAATGAAATGTATAACCGTGGATAGGTGATATCAACTGCATCAGATGCGGTGATTATTCACTCATGTTGTAAATATTTGACCATTTAGGTTGAATCAATGAACTGTCATCAACATCAACTTACCAGACTCCATTGTGCATTAATTGTATTAGATGTACTGTATCTTCAATATGAAGATTCACAATATCTGAGAACCAAATGACACAATTTTTTCACTGTTTCATCTATAAAGCCAGGCGCTCAACGCTAAATGACACGCTCAACCTCAAAATTTATGTGAAAAATGAATGAAATAGCAAATTTCATATGGGAATCATTGGAAAAATGAAGTTGTCACCAAATATTTTAGCCACAGCGATTTCTTGATATTGATAAATATGAATATCTGAAAATCATCTTGGCTAGAAAAGATGGCGGCTTTGTCGCCACGAAAAATATATTCGAGTAATGGGGAGTTCCCACACATGCCATATTTAATTTTAAACACTTTGGTGCAAAGCGGCGTCTTACTGCCTAATTTCAATTCTCAATAGATGGTCCACTAACCTTGTATATTTACTCTTTCCTCAGTTATCGGTTCAAACCTGCCAATTGCCTCGATGTCTACATATGTTGACGTTCTAAAAAGATCCATAGTTCGAATGAATGGAAGAAATAATAAATTGTTTCAAAATTCGAATTTGAAAAATTGGTGCAGCTATTGTTGCTACTTTGCTAGCGAGTTTGTACAGCATTCCAATGCAAAAATTTTTATTTAGGTATTAAGGTTAGAGAGGTTGTAAAGCAGAAAAGTTCTAATGATCTACAAACTTGCTGAGACGTTTAGAACAAATTCAGGCGCATTTGTAGTTAATTAACCCTGCCCAACTCAAAACACGGAAATATACTACGTGGACATTTAGACGCGAGCACGACTGGAAGGAACGTAGGTTGCATTATCGGTAGGTCAATTAAAAATGGATTTGCTTCTGTATGGATATGTGCGGTTCAGAAATTCAGAATTCGGTGCTTTTGTTCTCCCCTCCCAAGATTTTTGTTGTTGATACTCTCATGAGGATATTAATAACAAAGATAACACCAAGAAGACTTGTTGTTACACAATCATGTGAACTTTGAACAATCATTGCCGTCAACTCTGTCATCGCCCGTACGAACAAAACTCGCATAGCAGAATCAGTCTTCAAAACTGCTTATGACACATATATCCTATTAAACAATAATACCAGCTCTTTTCCATTGTTTTTAAAGTTGTGAATTATAGACCTAAACTCTTTTTATTGTCTTGATTTGTTCCGTTTTACTATATAAGCCACTGAAGATGAAGACGAGAGTCTTTGAAATTGTACAATTTGGTCAAATTAAATGAGTTGAAATGAAAGAACTTTTCTATCGTTACCAAAACTGGGCACATTATGTCATACATATGTTTTCTCTGATTAAATGAGGGGTAAGAAGTCTAAAGCATAGGGTAAGTATATTAGGTAGAGTGGTTACTCCGCATTTATTAAATCCCCAATGTGTATACACTTTCGATTTTATTAAATGAACTCGAGGGGACATAGTTGGTAATTGTTACCAAATGTGAAATATGCAAATTCTTGCAGGTCTGAAGAAATTACCACGGAATTGAATGATCATGATTGTAATGCAGAAGGAATGATGGCGTATTACTGATTCTCAATGTCAGGACAGCCTTGGAGATGTAATGTTCGTTAAATTAGCAATTTGATGGATTCCTATTACTTTCATGCTCAACCTCAAGAGTATTTTCTTAAGCGTGATCATATCACAAGCAACCTGTCACTGGCAGAGTCACATAATCAAAGACGATGATTTCAATTAACTTTGAAAGATGTAAATGGGTCAACATCGCTATTCAGATTCATGGAGAATGAAACATGAATTTAGTGAATCATAAAATCAACCCGGTGAAAATTGAATTTACCTGTAATACTTGAAATTTCAGCCAAGAAAGCACGAATAATATCGCGACTGTTTCATGAAGACTTTCATTATAATACTGATCATAAAATTCTTTTGATAATGAGCTTGATTTCCGCTTAATAATGGTGCTCATTAGCAAATACTCATACCTTTTGATATCCAACTTGTTTCATACTATTTATATAGGAGAGTCATCTCGGCAGTGTATCAATTGGCAAATTTTGACTTTTTTCAAAAGTGCTCAAATATTTTTTTGGACCACGGGAACGTAATCTCCACGAAAACTGAATCTTTTGATACAATAATTTTCACTGTATACAGATACATTTTTGAGTCAACACTCTATCTATATATATCCCTACTCTATGTTACGCCATGTCAATTATAATTGGACATCAAGATCAATTTCTCACAACTGATCCGATTCAACCCAGTTTACCGTATCATGCTGCAATGTTTATTATTAAATGTGCATGTTAAGAATTCCAAGGCTCAAGCGTTGTTGAAGGCAAAAGTGTTTCTGTTTTACGCATATCTAAATATCAGTTTTTGACACAACGATTGAAGCAAAACAACAAAATATCAATATAAATGTTGCATCTTCCTCTCATTGAATTCGAGATATAGAGGGTCAGAACATAGGTTGAGAACAGATACAATCCTCTGAATTCACTTGAAAGTCCGGGCTCGTAGCGTCGGGGGGGGGCTGGCGGGGCCAGGCCCCCTTGCTTGACTAAGGTATTTTCCTTCTATCAGTGGATAAATGCTGTGTTATCTAATCATTGAATTCACTCATCAGCGAGATTTCGTGATCTTTTAGAATCAAACAACAATTCGATGCAGATTGGTTTTGTAATTACTTGATTGAACATTGTCTATTATTCGTAAATGTCAAATTGCTTTTATCACATGTTGTTTTGATCACTTTAATTGCAACATTTTATTACAAGCTGAGAGAGAGAGAGCGAATATAGCCGTCCACAGTAATGGGCAAAAGACCGTTCCAGGACGCCATAAAATTCAAAAAATAATATCTTTAAAAACGACATAAATTCATGAATTTAGACCCTTTTTCAGGTTTTTAAGACCTAAATACATGAATTTAGTCGTTTTTAAAGATACCGCTTTTTCAGAAAATGGTACTTTTTAAATGGTCTAAATTCATGAATTTTGGTCATTTTTCAGGTTATGAAGAAAAAAACCGTTTTTAAAAATACCCAATTTTTCAAATTTTTCAAAATCTCAAAATTTGAGATTATGACATTTTGCTCCCAAAATCATGACCGTTCCAGGACACCGAAAATCATAAAAGTTAAGAATCTCAAATTTGTGATTATGACATTTCACCCTTAAAATTATGACCGTTCCAGGACACCGAAAATCATAAAAGTTAAGAATCTCAAATTTGTGATTATGACATTTCACCCTTAAAATCATGACCGTTCCAGGACACCGAAAATCATAAAAGTTGAGAATTTCAAATTTGAGAATTACAATTTTTACCTTGAAAATCATGACCGTTCCAGGACACCGAAAATCATAAAAGTTAAGAATCTCAAAATTTGAGAATTACAATTTTCTCGCTTAAATCATGACCGTTCCAGGACACCGAAAATAATAAAAGTTGAGAATTTCAAATTCATGAATTTTATCCATCTTTCAGGTTTTTAAAATATATCATGTGTCTAATAATATTTCTTTAAAAATGGAAGAAACAAAAGTGGATGAAACAAAAGTGGAAGGAACTTCAGAAATGGAAGAAACCGCAAGAATATATCCTTCGTTATCATATGAACGTAGTTCTACTTTAATGGACATTGAAAAAATGAATAAAGAAAAACACAAAGATAGAGTACGTTATATGAAAGATCAGGAATCTCAATTATTATTAAGATTAGAGCATTATAAAAAATTAAGAAAGAGATGGAGTAAAGTTAAGAATGTAACACAAGGAATTGGCATATTCTTAACAATAAGTTTAGGTGCTTTAACAATTGTTATATCTTCAGGTGTTTTAGTAATTCCAGTAGTTGCTACAGCTTTAACAGGTACGGGTGTTTTTGCAACTTCACTTGTTACAATGTTAGATAAATCTTTAATAACTAAGAAACGAAAATCATTAAAAACTAAGCATTTACATATTAAAGAAGTCTATGACAAATTGCATTACTACTTTCAAAGAGTATGTGATGATAATGTTATTACGTTAGATGAGATTGAAAAATTTGATCAAATAGCTAATGAAGTAAATCAAATATCATTTCAATTAAAGTCAGAAAAAGTTGATGATAAGAATAAACAGGATGGCAAAATTTCGAGTGATGGTAAAACTTTTACTGATGGTAAAATTTCTAATGAAGAAAATGACAAAATTTTTTTAGAAGAGATAAAAACTTTAAGCGAAAATTTAAGCAAAACTTTATTAAACAAAACTTTATTAAACAAAACTTAAAACGAGAAAACTTTAAACGAAAAGATGTCAGACAACAAAGCAATAAAAAAATAATTTGTTCAGTGAAATGTTTTTGCTGTATTCCAATGTTACCACAAAATTCAAATATCATATTTTAAAAATGGATAAAATTAGAGCTGATAATTTTAAAAGAAAACAATTAGAACAATTAAAACAATTAGAAGAGTTAATAAAACAAAGAAATATTATGAAAGAAAATCATCTTCAACATAGAATGATAAAAGCTGGTATTCAATCTGATATGTTTGAAAAAATGCAGCAAACCGAGCAACTAAAAACTGATTTTGAGAAAACTATGAAACCATTTAAAACTCTTGAAAAAGAAAGTACAAATAATGATAAACAAATTGATATAACAGATCCAGAGCACAAAACTATATTAGATGACTATGGATTACTAGAATCAAACATTAATAAGAAATTACCAAAATCTATGCAAATGAACATTCTATTTCATTTCTAGATGGAAAAACAATACCTAGATTTTATCTCGGACAAATAGAAATATTTCCACAACCTTTTCGAGGTTTAATTTTTTCACCAGATAAATATCCTTTTAATTTAGATAGAAATTTTGTTGATCTTTTAAGAGGAGCAGATTTAAATAATTATGCTGTAGAAGATCTCATAAAATATAAAGCTATGTTAGATAGAGTTGGTGCAGTAAAATCTCTAAGACGTTATAAACAATTAGAAAATTTATTATCAACGGGAGTTAAAGTAGGAAAAGGTTTATCTGAAAAACAGAAAACAGAAACAACTGTATTTTTACCAGATGATCCACAAGAATTACTAAATAGACTAAATATTTTAATATCTGCAATAAAAGAAGCACATAATTCTAGTTTCAATGAAATTCATGCTATATTGAAAAGACTGTTAGAAAAGAAGATTCTAAATGAAGAGGACTATAAAAGTGTAACCGGACATCTCTGATGTCTTTAAGGGTTTCGCCCGTAGCTGAAATATGTTGTTTCTAATTCTTATATATAATTTTTATTTATGATTTTTATCTATGATTTTTATCTATGATTTTTATCTACGATTTTTATCTATAATTTTATTCAAAATTTTAACTAAAAAATGTGTTCAGCAGATTTAGACAAAATTAATAATCGTTTAGAAAATTTGACAGAGATTTTGGGTTCATCAAAATTTAGTACGACATTAAAAATTATAACAACTACTTCATCACACACTTGTAATTTAGAACCCATTCTACATTTGGAACAAAATAAAAATTATCAAATTGCATTGACTAGTTTCTCCACATTTAACACTATTCAAAACGTTATAAAAGATGTGAATGATCAATTTAGATATTCTACTGATAAAGGCAAAACATGGAAAATACAAACTTTACTTCCTGGTTCTTACGAAGTTGAATCAATTTCAAATGAAATTAAGAGACATTTAGGTATACCATTTAAAGATAAGAAACAATTACATTTTGCAGTTGAACCGGCAGTTAATAAATTTTCTCTTACTTTAGACGAAAATCATCAAGTTGATTTTAATCATGATAGATCATTGTCAAAGCTATTAGGATTTAATAAACAAACCTATAGTCAAGGTTATCATTTAGGTGAGAAGATTCCAAAAATAACTGAAATGAATTCAATTGTTGTACATTGTGACATTATTGAAGGAGGATATATAAATGGTAAATTATCAAATTTAATATTCAGTTTTCCAGCTTTTACTGTACCCATTGGTTATAGATTAAATGTAATTCCACAAACATTAATATATTTTCCTATTACAAGAAAAACTATTAACAACATTGGCATTAGAATCACTGATGAAAAAGGACAAGAAATAAATTTTGGAGGTGAAGAGATTATGATAGATCTTTTGGTTCGGCAGGTATAAACTCCCGTTCGAGAGGTATAAACTCCCGTTCGAGAGGTATAAACTCCAACGCGAAGCTAGAGAAGTTTAATTTTCTTCTTCTTCTTTAGAAATAAAAATAAAATAAAAATAATTTTTTTTATTAAAAAATGAGTGAAGTCCTACCATTAAATAAAAAAAAACTTAAATTTAATCATCATCCAAATTTATCTAATAAAGTTTTGTCAGTTATTTGCGGAAGATCAGGTTGTGGTAAAACGTATCCATTATTTAAAATTTTAACGACTCCAAATTTTTTGGATTATAACAATCTTATAATTTATACAACAACAGCAGAACAACCCGTCTATCAATTTTTAAAGTACGGATTTGAAAATAATCCTAAAAAAACAGCAATTGCTTCATTATTCAAAGAATATGAAAAATCTGAAGATGAAGAAGAAATAAGTTCGTGGTGTAAAGAAGCAGCAAAAAATAATCAGTTAGTTGAAACCAATAAAAATAAGCATATAAAGATACAATTAATAGATGATAGTGGTAATATGCAAGATCCTAGTAAACTAGATAAAACAATGAAACATTGTGTAATTTTTGATGATTGTGTTAATGATAGAAATCAGTCAGTTCAGAGAAATTATTTCACAAGAGGTAGACATAATAACTGTAGTGTTTTTTATTTAACACAAAGTATGTATTCATTAGATGGAAGTGTTATTAGAAAGACTGCAAATATATTTATACTATTTGAAATAAATGCAAGAAACTTAAGTGATTTGTTAAGAGATTTATGCGTAAGAAATAAAGATGAATTTAAACAATCGTGTAACAATGCTTGGTCAAAAGATTATGGCTTCATTACAATTAATATTGATAAAAAATTCATGATAGAGTTATAGAAGATTTGTTTACTGAGTAATAAAAAATTTTTATTCTAGACTGATTTAAATAATAAAAAAATTTTTTCTAGACTGATTTAAATAATAATAAATAAACTTTAAAAAGGTGAAGTAGTTATTCCATCAGGTAAAATTTTTCTTTTATCATCAAATGGATCTAATGCTAATTTATGTTCTTCTTTTAAATACATTTTATGTTTCTTTGAATTAAGTCTATAATTATATGCTGTTTTTATTTCATTATTAAATAATGCATTTTTATAATCTTGAAATGTTATTTGATTAGCCACTGATGCCTTTGAAATTCCTTTTAATGTTTTATGTGTTTTAATATTATTAGTCGTATTATAACAGTAACATTTAGATTTTAAAAATATAGCTTCTGTTATGAAATCTTCATTTCCTTCTAATTCATCTTTTACTTTACATAAATCAGAAGGATGAATGATATCTTTTGTTTTTTTAATTTCTTCATCAAGTGTAGAATTGTTTGGTATTGTTAATTCTAAGAAAACAGAATCCGTATCTGTAAAGTGTAATTTATAGTTTTTGCCATAAGAAGGTGCTAAATAATCATATATAAATCTATACATAAATAGTTTAGCTAATTCTAATATAGTGAATCCAATAAAATTAAACTTATCATGTTTTACGCTAATTCGACGTAAATGTACAGCACATAGTTCATCACTAAATCTAGTAGTTCTTTTATATGTAGGTTTCCTTGTTAAATTTTGAAACCTATCTTTATCATAAACTATTTCAATATTTTGTCTATTACGCACATTTTCTAAAGTCTTACCATAAAATGCATTATTCATTAATTTGAAGAACACGTTTCCAAAATCATCTTTATTTCTCTTAGCTATTTTACGTTTTTCAATATTGAACTCTATATAATTTTTTAACCATTTAGATTTTTGATAAAATAGTTTTCGATGTATTTTGGTGAGAATCATTCCATGTTCTAAATACCAATCTAGCATTCTTCCTTCAACAACATACTTTCCTTTATTACTTTGTGTTAACATAAGTTTTTTTGTTGGTCTGTATTTCTTAGGAATTAAAGATTTTTGATAATCTGAAAAATCTTCTATATTGGGAATTTTGTTTTCGGGACAGAAAGGAAAATATTTTGTTTTATCTTTTATTTCATCAGGATATACTAAATCAACTTCATATATATATAACCATGATTATAATTTCCATCATATGTTTTTTGATAACCTAGAATATTACACCATGACATTTCACCTGTTGGTAATTCTTGTATCATGCAAGAAGAATATAAGCTATTAAAATCATAATATAACAAATAGTTTTCTCTCATGAATTCATCAACTGCTGCTTGACTATCTTCATTTGATATAAGTCCTTCTATATTTTGATTAAACAATTTTATAAATTGATCGCTTTCTTCTAGAGATAAAGGTTTATATATTCCATAATCATGAGGATTTACTTTTTTATTGTAACACTGTACATAACGATTACCTAAAACTGATGAAACTCCACCTCTAATTTCAGATTCAAAAAATAATAATTTATCATATGTATTTTCTTTATAATGTTTAAGTTTAACATTTGTATGTTTTAATCCTGCTAACCATGTTAAACCTGGTGTAGAATAACAATAACATGGATCTATTCCGTAATATTTTAAACACATGTCACGAAAGTTTTCAAAAAGATCAGCAAGGATTAATACATCTATCTGTAGATATTTCATTGTATAATCATACATTGTTTTACAATTTAACTCTCTCCAATTTTTTTCAGCTTCTGCATAATCTTCTTTAGATAATTGTGATTGTTTTAATGTTGATTTAAATTTATTTATTGGAGGAAGTTGTTTTTCTTCCATAATTTTATTCACAGAATTAAAATCAGTCTTCGACTGTGAACCACAGGTTTTATCTCCAGTTATATCAGTCTTCGACTGTGAGCCGCAGGCTATATACTCATACGGAAATATGCATTTTAAAGGTTTTAAATTATATTTATTTAATATTTTACATTGTTCAAGTTTCAAAGTTTTCCCCATAACATCTAATGAATAAGGAGTAAAAAATCTAAATGCATCTAAAATTCTAATACAACCTAATTGCATTGAAAAATATTCTTCTTCTGTTTTACATAGTACATTTATTTGTTGTTGTTGTAATTTTTCAGATGAAAATAAATCTTTCATTACTAGATGGAAATCATATTTAGAACCATTATAGAAATATAGAGGAACAAAGTTATATTTAAATTTATTAGCATTAAGATTACAAGAATTATGTGCTGCACCTCTATATAATCCATTTAGATGATCATGATCTTTTACTTTGACGGCAGAGCCGTCGCTTCGCTCGTCAAGATATCTACCTCTGCCAGTTTTATAATTATTTGTAAAACCTTTTCCACAGTAATAACATTTTGTTTAATTAACAAAATTAATTTTTTCTTCATCCGTTAATGGAAGCATTGGTATATTTTTTCAAGCAATTGTGAAAAATAATTTTGTAATTCTTCTACTTTCTTTGTAAACATTTCTAAACTATCTTCACCATAGTATTGAAAATATTCTGATTTAAATAATTCAGGATAATTTGAATGAATGTACATTCCCCAACATAATGGTTTTTCTTCAAATAAATATTTTTCTTTACTTTGTTCAGATGCACTATCTTTCTTTAGGTTTTTTTGCATGTGTAAATGTGTCTATATATGACGCCACAGAAATCTTTAATCATGCTTAATTATTTTATTTGACATCAGATTGAGGTGAAACTGAAAGGTAAAGGAACATCAACTACCACCTAGATATTATGTTTATGTTATCAATATACCATTCGTAGAATAGTATTGTAACAAATCCCAACCAAATCCCTTGAACTGGCTTCATTATACAATGTTTCTAATTTAAGTATCACTCGATTGAAGATTAATGTGGTTGCAATATTACTACATTATGAATTTCACATGGACATTGTAAGTGACCTTGTATTTGACTTCTCTTTAGAACTATCCATCAATCCTTTTTTGCATAGAGTACTTCTAACAATGTCATATAACCATTTGGAAAGATTTCTTAAAGTATATTTAGTAAAAGGTTTGGTTAACAATAGCAGAAAAGAGTTTTTATCGGTTGCATCTTATATTCATACAGATATCAGGTGAATAATTATTTTAGATCTGTTTCGGGCGAAGCCCAACGCGACTTCGTAATTCGTAGCTTCAGAAAATTCCATCGTAGACATTATCGATTAAATTCAGTCAGTATCAGCGCTAAATAAATTTCCTCCATCTGATACGGGCGAAGCCTGAAGACATTTCTCCGATTCCCGTGTACATGTTCGCAAGCTTCACTATTAAACACTAAATTTACATACCCTCCGAATGTGATAATCATCACAGATAATTTTTTGTAAGCTTTTATATCAGCTAGTAAATGTGACTAGCGTAAGTTTTATTCTCAGTAACTACTTTAAGTAGTATATTGGGCCGACTTGCCAACTCGTCCGACTTTTTGTAAATGTGCTTTTACTTTGTAATAGAGATTGAGAACTTCTTTTTATGTTTGTAATTTATTATGTCACATGAAACGACAAATATTTTTTTCAATTTTTATGTTTATAAGAAAAAGTTTTTGTTTTACATTTGTAGACGAAAAACAAAGTCAAAATATATTATAGATGAAAGATAATTATAAATAGATATAATGATATATTATAAATATATATATCTGCAATCGGCGAAGCCCTAAGAGACCTTCGTAATCGATATGATAGAATTGCTTTGAATGATAATGAGAAATTTTGGTTTTTAATTACAGAATAAACACTTGTTATTATAAGCTATTTCACGTACACATTTTATTTATGGGTTGTATATCAGTATTAAGAGGATTTTTTCAGCGCTCACAAGACTAAGTAACGATTTGGCATCAGAAAAAGGTACACACTTATAACATCAGGATATTATTGGTGTCAGCCTATTATCGTCTTACAAGCGTTCTAAAAATTGATCACATATTTGCAATTTTTTAAACTATTAGTTTAATGGTCTCACCATTGATCTTGTAATCCTTGTTGGGTATTGTATTGCCAAATTCTTGCAACTTGTAAATAATGATCAAGAATAAGAAGTAAGGTTCGAAGATAATTTTTAGTGTACTTTTGCTTCGGATGCTATAAGAGATAAGTTTATTTACGATGTCTACTAACTTGATTGATAATTGTTAGGTGTATTGACATACATTCTCAAGATATCAAAATCTTGAGAGTTGATTATAAGATGTGTACATGTTCGTATCTAACTATATATCTGTAAAATCTTGTAATCCATATAAGACTATATAGCACATGATACAACTTATGGGTGTGCAACACAGATATTATTCCCAATATTACATTTGACGTATAATATGATAAAAAGGCATATTCATTTACTAATTTTTATTGAATATCGATATACACACAGCAACTGCAGTAACATTTGAGTGTAGCAGTGGTAAATAATGTAGTGAATGTTTTCATCCTAATCTTATTATCTAGCATCACAAGCTTTATGAGCTAATACTACTATTTTTCTAAATAGTTTGATGTCTGCCTTTTGTATAACTAGTTCTGACATATATTTCTGTTTGCTTTGATTAATCAATCGGTAGCAACCTTCATCTAAAAGTTCAACGAAGATTTATTTTTCAGATGTAGCCATGCAAAGAGAACTTCTCAACTTACGTAACATCTTCTATTTGTTTATCATTATGAGACTGTGTAGAAAAGCTGAAGGCATGTCTGAAGTATCATACAAAAAATATATGTTCTAGTTTGTGCTTCATACCAACTGAATGTTACCGTTATGATATTTAATAACGTAGTCTACCATACCAAGCTTCCAGTTTTACCGTAATCATGAAATGTAATTTATTCTCGCATACATTTTAACCTTGTTTACATATTTTTATTATTAGTTTTATCTCGTAAACTTATCCTCCGCATCTTCCATCCTTTAAGTTTTTAGTTTTCTTGTTCATAAAAGATTATTCTCTTTTGTTCACTGTAGAAAGTAAACGTCCCGCAGTTGATACTCCACATACATATAACAATTACGAAAAGTAAAAATCTATAAATACATGACATATACAATATTTTTATATACAATGAAAATGTTAAAAAATACCAAGAGCAGACAGGTAAGATCGGTTTGTGGTATTTTTTTTTATTAAGAGATGAATTTTAGGGGTGAGAATGTTCTAAATTTCTTCTATTATTATATAGATTTTTTTATCTATATTATTATATGTATTTTTTACGTGAGATTTTTTTATCTAGTATTATATATAGTATTATTAATCTTTAGCTTTTATACGAGGACTTATTATACTACGGATTATCTACAATAGTACGATCTACAGATTATTAATAATGCAATTTAGATTAGGATGCTTGAGGAGGTGTGTGTATCTTGACACACTCACTGTTATTACAAATAAGTATGTTATATGTAGTTCATCTTATTGCATTATAAGAGATTTATGACACGATCTGCTAAGTACTTAATTACTTTTATGCACTAGTTATATACTTTTATAATACACACTTCCGGACAGACTTATTTAAATCTTCCAATTTTTCGCTATTATCAGTATTATTTTTTCTAAATAAATTTGTAGGTGTGGAGTATATGATGGGGGTGAATCCGGTCTAGCATTCTTGAGGCACTTCTAATATTGTTGTGTAACCTCATGTAAGACCATACCCAAATGTGTCGGAATTATGTGTTACATGACCTATACTACAAAAGAAGTTTTTTTATACCTTCTCCTCGCTTGCCTGGAATGCTTAAAGATATTTATAAAATAAAATTATTATTACCTATACAAAAAATAATATTTTACTATATATACAACGATTATTTTAGTACGAAAATACAACTATTTTGAGTAGAAGGATAACAACGTTATTTAGATAGATAAGACTTATGTTACATAGGAAAACTAATAAAAAGTACCATAACACGCGGTATGATGATTTGAATTGTTTTTGATTTAGTATATTTGGAGTTAAATCTCATTAAGTTTTGGTACATAGATTAGTGTTAACATGTCTCTGGAAAATTTTTCTTATAGTATAGATTTATTTGACACCTTCTACATTTTACTTTTCTTCTTAACAACAATCGCTTATGACACTTAGATTAGTACTATCTTAAAACTCTGTCCTTATAGTTTAGGTATTTTGACAACTTTGTACATTAGTGGCTTGTATAATCTTATGACAAGAATATATAAACAGATATAAGTAATCCTAAAGTCCTTGAATTGTAAGAATAGTTTTCCATCTAATATCTTTACGGTTCTCAATTGCACTTATATTCTTTTTTTTCTTATTTTAACCTCTTCCTGTTTGTAGTACACGGCACACAACTATTTGTAAATGCACAAGTGCAAAACAGTTTTGACGGTTATTAATTATTTATTACAGACCAGAACAGTTTTAGCGTATCCCCTTTATCACAGATTTATGATTTGGATTACATGATTATTTGCTGACTTGTACATTGATTTATTTGAGTAAAGGGATTAAAGGTTAGAGATTAACACTGCGATGTAATTGATTTGAGTATAAAGAGGATTACTTTTTGTATGGCTAATGAATTAATATTGCGCGTCTAAAAGGGATTAGGTGTAGTTACAGATTATTTTGAGTAACGAGGATTATTTGTGCTACAATAATATTAGATTTGCCTAGGTGTATTTTGTATCTAGGCGAGTATAGATAACAGTGTTGTCAGACCCCTGATCTGAAACAAAATAGATAATGTTTTAATTTATGTGCAATGTTGTATCCCTGTTGATTATTATGAGATTGAGAGAGTACCATCATAGTAGACTGGTTTTTTATAAAATTTTACGTGCGATTACATTTTACCCCACATGATGGATAGTTTTTCATAGATAAACATACATGCGTTAGGGTTATAAAAAGATCTACGTTCCAGGCAAACGTGACAACTTTCAGTTATTTCCTTTTTTATTTTTATTAGAAAGAAAGATTGTCCATTTGTTATAGTTATTAAAATGATGCGATATCCAAGGGATTAGGGTGGTGGGAGGAGCTTATGATCCCGAAATAGATCGTGAAGTAGAAATAGAGATTAAAAATTATAGTATGAAAACGCGGGAGACGTTTTTATCTGTCTCAATGCATCTTTCTATTCGTCCTCTCCGCTACAAAAAACAGATTATACAAATATACAATATGGTGATACACAAATATGATGACTTAAAGGTTATAAATATATATGCTGAAGAAAAGTAGGGGGGGGGGGGGGGCGGGATAAGGATGCGATACGTGTTATTGGTTCCTACTGATGATACAAGAATTTACACGTTGCATTAGAACTTAATGACAAATCATTAAACATAAAAAAATTATCAAACTTGATAAAAGGATAGAGAGCGCTAAAGCAATAATAGGCAAAATCTTAAAAAGATTTCAAACAATCAAATGGGTTAATATTACTTTCTTTAAGTAATTTAAAATCGTGCTGTAATTAAAGATAAACATCAATACAGACTAATTGAAAGAACAATTAGAAGATGAATAGAAAAACTACCTATCAAACAAAATGATTTTAATATTGGTAAATAAGTTACAACTACATTCCAAAAAAAAAGTTGATGATTTAAGTTACTAAAATTCGCTCCCACAGAAGAAAAAGATGAATAGATCATAAAGGAAGTAAACTCACTTAATATCAAATTGTGATGAAAATGAAAACTCTTAAAATCAATTTAGAAAATGAATACACAGAAAAATTTACAAGATAACTCTATGACTAATAAACGAACAGATAGATCTTTAATAGACATTAGATGTTTTTTTTTTTATTTTTCTTGAAAATTATAACAGGTTAAATGCACTTAAAAGCAGCATTGAAGATCATCCTCAGAAAATGCATAGTTATTAACAAGGAAATTAAAGTACATCACGACCTAACATCTGATCTGCATATAGATAAGAGTGCATACAGATCAACATAATAAAACAGTTTCGAGTACGAAGTTCTGTTGTCAAGTCACAACGTAAATCACTTACAACGAGTATTAGTAATATTAACTTAATTTATTTTACCTACAAAGAAATGCAAAGAATCATAAAAAAATATATAATATTAAGTTTGAAAAAATATCATATAGTAATTTTATACAGAAAATAGAAATATAATTTTAAGCAAAATTATAACGAAAGTAATATTTTTAAAAAAATGATAAAATATAGAGC
>CAJQUW010007868.1:0-37610 GCA_907163375.1 Prostheceraeus crozeri
CAGATTGTCTGCAATGAAACCACATTTTAATTCCAAGAAGAATCAAAGAAGCCCTCGACATTCGACCAATAAAGAATAGTACTTAACCGCGACTCAGTAGTAGAGCTGAATGCTATTTGATCCGGTCATTCACAAGTTTCACGAACACTTTAAGCTATAGACTGATATGTTTGTCCTCTTTCGTCATATCGTTCCTGTTCTAGTTGGGTACTTTCAATGTACATAATCAGCTATTATTAATATATAGATGTTGTATGATTTCGTTGTATTGTACTGGTTGATATCTTAGAGATTTTGATTCATTGCTGATCTGAACATTTCATGTTGCAGCATTCTCAATGAATCAAAGGTGTGTAGCATGACCACCGAAAGCTTTAGGGACTTTTTACTTTAATTCTTGAATACAGATGTGATTTCCGGAAAAATAGTTTTAACAATATGTCACACCCATCTGGAAGAATATTGGAATCATTAAAAACCGGATGCAAGTCTATTTAGCTCATTTTGAGGCTGAGAATCCAAGCTCTCGATGATGCCGTGGCATGTTGTTAGTGACTACACATAGAAGCAGGAAATTGGTTTAAGCTCGACATAATCTGGAGGTTTCGTTTTTCATGATCAGCACAAACGAGTAGGCCAGAATGACAAACATGAGATACGAGTGATGACACATGAGCAAATCCTCGGAAAGTCAATAAATGATTTTATATCATCAAGTGACATCAATTTTTCGCACCCCACCGGTCATGTGGGGCGGTTGCCGAGGGGGGGGCGGAGTCAGCGGGCCGATGGGAGGGTCCGGGAGGGGCCCCCACCCCCCCCCCCCCCCCAGCACCCGATCCTCCCCCCCCCCCTTTTCTCACCGCCAGAGGGCCGGGGGACGAAGGCCTCCCCCTTTTTTCCCCCCCCCCCCCACCCCCCGACCCCCCCCCCCCCCCCTCCCCCCACCCCCCCCTCCCCCCCCCCCTACCCCCCAACCCACTCCCCATAACCCCCCTCCCAGAGGTGGGCCGCAGCGGCACGCCACACCCCCCCCCTCTCCCCCCCCCCCACTCCACTCACCCCCCCCCCCCACCACCCCCCCCTCCTCCCCCCATTCCCCCCCTCCGCCCCCCTCCACACCCACCCTCCCCCCCCCCCCCTCCCCCCCCCCCCCCACCCCCCCTTTCCCCCCCCTCTCCCACCTTCCCCCCCCACCCCCACTCCCCCTGTGAGCGTGCGGCGGGGGGGCGTCCGGCAGGTTGCGGGCACGGGGGGGGGAAGGGAAGCAGCGAGGGGGCAGGCAGTGGCGGGGGGAGGGGGGGGGAGTGAATGCGAAAGTGTGGGAAAGATGGCGAGGAGCCGGGTATAAGGGCGATCGAATCAATATCCGAAGAGCCGGGGGAAGGGAGGGGCGTGCGATCGCAGTCAACTACCCCCCCCCCCAATCCACCTTTTATCCCCCCCCTCCCCTCCCTCCCCCCTCTTTTCCCTCCTCCGGTCTACATCTCTGATCAACGCTATTGCTTTACCGTATATCATTAGTCCTTGCCCAGCGCATGGTGAATTATATATTTTAAGTCCATATTTAAATACATGCGACAATTTCTGCAAATTCGCGCAATTTTTCATGAAAAAATTGGGGAAAAGCCTGTCGGTGATATTCCAAAACCAAGAAGAGTCGTGTTTTCTCCTGTCTTGTGACTCAAAACTTCATTGAAATGTAAGCAGTCTCCTAATCTTCGATGGTATGTCTAGTGCAGTGGTTTCCGAAGGGTAAATTACCTCACCGCGCTAATCTGCCAATTTTCTCGGGGAAATGGGAACACCTCTCAAGTACGCTGTGTTCATGTGCACTTCTTCCCTGCTCTATCTTGTTCTGAAGATACACGATTTCATAGCGCTTCTTAATTTTTAACGATTATTAATTTAACGATAATTAATCCTTTCTTTATGCACGATTTCATCAGCTGGCTGAGCAAACAACACGAACACACTGAGGTAGTACTTGTGACACTGTCCTGTTCTGTCATAATTAAAAACGAGCACTCCTGGTTTTCGTTAATCCCTCCACAAGCCAGCAAAGCAGCAAAAACTCGCCACAGCTCACAAGTCAATGTCAGGGCTTTTTAAGGTGCAGTTCTACACAATTCGTGAAGTTGTAACTCATTTATTGTACTCGTTTCTATTTATCGTCATATTAACCCCTTCACTGCGGCATGGCTCGCAGAGCGAGCCATGAAAACTTTCTCTGTGTTGAGGAGATAATATTTCTTAAAATTCTATTCTCTGCGGTAGTGTTGAGGGGCTGACGACAGAGGCGTTCTTATCTCCTTATCTCACCTATCGCATCAATCGGCGGCTCCGACACCGATAAGCCACGTCGTAGACCAGGTTCCCTCTAATGAATTTACCTGTTTCCTGTTGTTTGTCGAATGTAATATCAAAGTAACAAATGAGTGATCAAAACGTTAGAATGTATGAATGAAGGATAAACGTGGTCGATGACAACAACATTATCGCCTTCGCTTCTAAAATGTAATCAAGGAAGAAGTCAACTGCAAGGATGGTGGAAAAAATATTATACCAATATGCACAGAAATAATATGTACAGAGTGCTCAAAAAAAGTCGCCATACTGTAAAGTGAGAATATACGTAGGGCTGTATAGGCTCAAATTAAAATGTTCAGTAAGAGAATTCATTGCATAGACATTTTCATAATAAGAATAAATTCCAGTGGCGTGTATAGTATTCACAGTATTCACTGAATGCCTATTTATTTTCTGTGTAAAGTTGTGAATTGATTCCATCTTTTTTTATGATGTAGTAAACTGTTTTACGGCTTAGTAATTCGGTTTGATTCCAAAGTAGCTATTGTAATAAGCAACGATGTCAATCAGCGTTAGTTTTGATTCCACTTCTTGTTTCTTGGACCTCTCCTATAACATTTAGCAACAATAACACTTATATTAGCTGCGTTATCGCAAGACTCCTTAATTATCGGAACCGTGTTGACGCTTATACTATCAGCTTCAATGCTACAAGCATGAGGCTATACTATTCAACCTGGCGGGCTGAATAACATTGTCGGGATGGAGAATGCGGAGCAATTGGGCAGCAGCTGTTTTTGCCATCATTCGTGTAATCATGGAATCATACGCGTTCTACAGAGACAAATGCAGAACCGCTGAGGAATATCCACTATTCAACCAAGGAATTTGAATATTGAATTTAAATAGTGTTGTTGAAATAGGGCAACTTTCAGTTGATTCAGATACACTTTGACAACTTTTGGTGTGAAATCTCAGATCGTTAGGAGTACTTGAAAACAAACAAGAAATTGATTTGAAATGTGATTCGGAAGCAATAGAAAAAATCTGTTTATTGAACTTTCATCAAAACAAAATTCCTATGATTTTGATGAATTTTATAAAATAAAGTAGCGTTGTCGTGATCTACGTTTGTATGTGTTCAATGTTTGGATTATAATTATGGAATTCTTCACAAGCAAGCTATCATTTAATTTTTCAATTTGTTGATGTTTAATGTTTTTGATATGTGCAACTGTGCATGTATATAGCGGGCCTACATCAATACAAAATGTATGCGGAGCATAATTTGATTAAAGGCGAGGTTTTGCAAATGTCCGTGTACAGTAGGCTAAATTATATATAATTACTTGTCTTATTACCAAAACATGGAGTAATGCAAAGTCCCGGTTTTCTAGGACAGGTATCACAAAATACGGTAGTTTTTTTAATCCTACCAAGTGAGTAACACACACGGCATCTTTTAGTCGGATGAATGTTATTTCCCCTCCAAGTTATTTCTCAATAGATCTATATGTATATCATCTTGATTTTTCCGAGTGGGCAGTCAGCTATTGTTGACTAATAATTTTGATGTGGATGAATATATCTGAACTACGAAAGTTAAGTATGATTATAATTGAATTATAATGTTTCATTTATTAAATTATTGCATGTAATCAACTGCGATATACAAGTAGTCAACATACGTACTTAATTTTAAAACTATACATAGAAAACAAGGCGGACAGAGCTACAAGAATTTCCTGAATTTTTCATTTTTGTCATTGGGCTTAATTCACTCTGAAAATCTGGATTGAGCTTCAAGAGTTTATTATTTGGTTATTATATTTGTATGAATAAAGAAATTTCATTATGTCTCAGTACTCTTAGTACATGTTCATTGTATTTCCGATACCACCAAAATCGTACAATGAATTGAACGTTATATCACATTGATTACAAATTGTACAAGTACGTTTAGACTACTCTAAATTTAATCAAATAGGGCTACATTCAAGTCGTGATGGAGCACGCGTTATTCTTGAGCTTCTGTGTATCGTCTGAATGGTTAACATGTCGTCATTCACACGATTAAATATTCCAATCAACCCCATGAAAGTAAAAATGCGAAGTGAAAGGAAATTTATTTTGAGTGGTAATTGCCAAAACAGGGAGTAATGCAAAGACCCGGTTTTCCTGGACAGGAATCACAAAATGCGGTAGCTTTTTAATCCTACCAAGTGAGTAACACACACACACGGCATCTTTTAGTCGGATGAATGCTATTTCCTCTTGGTTGAAACTTACATGGAAAATGCGAGTTTGAAGCAGGTTGAAGAGGTTGCCTCCCGACCCCTGTTTCACACAGAAAGAGGCGAACACATGACATTAAAAAATTTTGAAAATTTTCCTTGCCCCCGTAAATGGAATAACCAATGTGGGCATTGAGGCGCATTCGTTGAATAAGATGCATACACACTTTATGGAACCAGCGGTATGATTTTCGAGTTGCGTCATAAGTATGTAAAATTTGATCAGCACGATCAACTCCTCCCATAAATTTGTTATACTCAGACATGGTAGTAGGCTACTATTTCTAAAAATTATTCTCTTTCCACCTTTTATAACACGCTGACAATCGGAAGGAGAAGCTTTGTTTTTTGTGTCAATCATAAAAACAATTTTCTGTCCAGACGACTTTCTATCACAAAATTTAGACAGAAGCAAGTCGTCCGAGCGCAAAAACTTTGTCTCTCTTACATTTACCACGGCCTCCTGAAGCATGGGCGGGACACCACGGTTCGGACGAATAGTGCCGACTACAAGCGTTCTTCTTGATAATAAATAATTGGCCAGCCTGACACTGTTGAACCAATTATCACACCAAACAGTGTATCCTAAATCCAATAGTTCATCACAAAGATAGACAACGATTCGCTCCGATACACTGAGACTAGAACAAGCGGAGGCAACTGATCATGATCTGCTTTTACAGTGTGAAATGAAAAGTTCAATGTAAAACTAGAGTCACTTTCGCATAAAAACAACTTTTGATTCCGAAGCGCCTTCTCTTCGCCCGTATGTATTGTTTGAAATACAGCCGACCTTTGTGTAAAAGTAAATACTCGTCCACAGTTACATTCTGAGATGGCCTATACACATCCTTACAAATCGAACGAATCATGTTAACAAATGGCTGAATCTTACGAAGACAATTCTGTTCGCCACCGAAATTTTCATAATTTGCGAATCGAATAAAATGTAAAATCAAGAGAAAATGATCTCGTGTAAGAGAAAATTTGGGGTGAAAGGAATGGAGTACAAATTAAATCATCAGTACTCCAGTAGTCAGTGAGTTGAGGCTTCCTCACGACGCCCATCAGCAGCACGATACCGATAAATTTCTTCATTTCGGCGAAAGAGCAATTAGTCCAATTTCTAAAGCGAGAATGGGGCTTTAGAGTTTCTGTTTGAAGACAGATCGAAGCACGAATATTTGTAAATTGCACAAGTGTTTCGATTAGCTCATCCGTAATAAAAAAACTGAGAGCACTTCTGCAAATGTCAACATCACTTGTATTTGACAGCATTGTTTCTTCGTATGTTGTTCGAAGACCTGCGGCACCGAGAAAGTGTGGGAGCTCCGAGCGACTATCGTTTGCCTCTTCGACAAATTTCCACGGACTGGCAATTTGAGCAGAAGTCGGGCGAGAAACGGGAAATGAGCCCGAAGCGGAGGACAAGAAGGAATCCCTGAGAATAGGTGGAGAATCAGCTTTGGCGAATGACGTAAAATTAACAGGTGATGGATCGGGCGGCAACATAGGCAACTGCGGTAGGACGTAGTCATCAAGATCAGAAAACTGATCTGAATCATCAGAGTCGCTTTCACTAACATTATCCATTTCGTCGTCACTGTTTAGGCAGATCAATTCTACAGTACGATCCAGTGAATATCGTTTGCGGTACATAATAGTCAGTGTTCACAATCTCAATTGGAAAAAAATCAGTTCTGAAGAAATCAGGTTTATTAGCCAAATATTAGCAAATGCACTGTTTGAGATAAAAGGGTTTCCGCGTCAACGTTTGGATGACAATGACATGTTTTGCGATAAGAGATACCGATGCGCCCCAAGTAAAAAAATGTTCTCCAAAGTTATCAACATTTCGTCCTTCAATATCTTATCACTTTAACACGTGTTTTCCCGCTGAATTTTATGGCTCGTAGAGCAGGCCATGCCGAACTGAGAGGAAAACTTCTTATGACTCGCACAGCGAGCCATCCGCATGTGAAGGAATAATTTTTCAATACATTTGCCGCTCACAGGTGGGTAAAATGAAAAATAATCGAAAAAAATATACCAGACTTGACACGGCAGGATGACTAAGCATATTACGGCTAATAATAAGCTAAACTTTTAAAAAAAATCCTACGAGCAGTTTTTGAGAAAATCGCAAAAAACGACTTTTTTTCATACTACTTATAAGTGATTAATTGGTTGTATAAGATAAAAAAAATACCAACCTCCAGTCTTGCACCCTTTTATCTAGATACAAAATTGTGCTCTATGAACAATTTTGAAGAAAATCGTACGAGTAGATCAATCGCAAATAGGTGATATACATAACATTTTTGATTTTTTGCATATAAGTAGTATATAGGCTAGAATACCAAGTTAAAAAAATATGCCCGATTTGATATCATGTGTCTATGTCGACAATGACTCAAATACGATATATATTCACTTTCAAGCGATTTGTACGAGTAGTTTTTGTGAAATCATACTTTTTTCTTAAAAAATATTTTTATCAGTAGTATATTTCGAGCATTTAGTATACCCCCTTAAAAAATATACCAACCATAGAAATCTCATAAATTGTTATTGTATGTATGAATTATGCCTCTTTCAATTTTTAGCAAAATCCTACCAGTACTTCCTGAGATAAATGATAATAAGTGACAGGTATTTTAGTGATATGAATAAGAAAACGATTGAATTTTTCTGAGTATATATTTCATGATAATCATTATACTTTTGCAATTTACTCTATGGATTTCGTTTGCACGAACGTATGAGTTAGTCCATATAGTACAATACCGTTACTGTGGTACAATATCGAGTATTATAACAAATCGATAAAAAGCATGAGGGTGTGAACAATAACACAAAAATATCAATACTTTATACACGTAATTGTATACAAAACAGTTCATCGGGGAGCAGTGTTCTACTTTCACTTAGTCCGAAAAGCAGGTAAAATATCGAACGTAATTGAAATCGATAACCGTCAAGAGTAAGGGGTTTTTCGATTTTGGGGAGCTTTTGAATATCCCATACCTCTTTGAAGTGGTGATGAGAGGATTCAATAGCTTGCTCGCATGTCCAAGCTAAACCGGGGTTTTCGAATGTGCAAAAGCTATCGATAATGGCCAAGTATTCCTGGACATGGGAAATCATGTGAACTTTTTAAAGAATGGCTTCAAACCGGACTGCTGAAATGCAATTTGAAAATCAACTGCTGCATCCAGCCATCCTTCTTGGCGACGAATTCCGCCACACAACAACAGAAATCTAGAGTAATTTTTCAACGCATTGTAAGCAGAGGGTACGAGTGACACACACGGGAAACTTATCCAAATTATCCAAAATAGCGTGTGCGCCCCTGCCTTCGAATGCGTTTCCGTGATACGGTGATCGCACTGCATCGATTTGTTTCAGGATGAGTTCAACTTCCTGTTCTTCCTCTTCGGACAAAGATGCAGTCATCTTTTCAAAAAGATTCTGGACGATTCCCAATGTGACATGAAGAATTGGGAATGTACATTTGTAAATATTCAGTGCTTGATCCTCAAAATACGATTCATCGATGCAATTGAAACATTCTGAGGCTCGGAGCAAATTGCCAGAAAATTCGGTCTTGAAGCGTTGGAGCTGTTCTTGGTGGTCACGTCCAGTGCGCAGGGTTAATTCTCTTTCAGAGAATCCCTCGCCACTCCTCCAGTCACAAAACACACAAGGATATTTGGCATTTCCGGTTGAGATGCCAGAGAGAAGCTGGAGACATTTCAAATCAGCGCTCAGTAATATAGTGAACCTTGTGTTTTCGAACAGTTTCACAAAAGGTGGCAAAGACAACAACGATAACAAATTATGTCTGGATTCTGACACCTCAGCCACACACAATAACAGAAAGTCAGAAACTGAATTAGAATAATCCGGCTTGCCAATAACTTGAGCTCCAATTTTCAGAAACCCTTGACCGTGGTCCACACTGATCTTCAGGGAAATTCCATTTTCTTCTTCATCAGTTGAGGAGGTCCAATTCAGTATCAGATCAGCAATATCGGTACAAATGATCACCTGCTTCGCAACCAGTTCCTTCGACACCTCCAGGTATAAGGTTTAGGAAGCGAAAAACCGTCCAATTGCAGCATCTCGATCGGAATACATCTCCTTGATGTTAGGAAATCGAATACCGGTAAGTTTGGAGCCACCGGTGCATTTATTCAACTGCTTTAGTGTGTTATTTGATATGGTGGATGAAATGGTCTTCAAACCAATCAAACTTCGCAAAGGGAGAGATCGTGTTTCCAGTGAAACTTGTTTAGGAGAAGTTATCAGTACCTTCTTAGGGGCTCCACCAATTCCAGTAACGTTAGGAAGACTGACGGTATTGTACTATATGGACTAACTCATACGTTCGTGCAAACGAAATCCATAGAGTAAATTGCAAAAGTATAATGATTATCATGAAATATATACTCAGAAAAATTCAATCGTTTTCTTATTCATATCACTAAAATACCTGTCACTTATCATCAAATATCTCAGGAAGTACTGGTAGGATTTTGCTAAAAATTGAAAGAGGCATAATTCATACATACAATAACAATTTATGAGATTTCTATGGTTGGTATATTTTTTAAGGGGGTATACTAAATGCTCGAAATATACTAGTGATAAAAATATTTTTTACGAAAAAAGTATGATTTCACAAAAACTAATCGTACAAATCGCTTGAAAGTGAATATATATCGTATTTGAGTCATTGTCGACATAGACACATCATGTCAAATCGGGTATATTTTTTAACTTGGTATTCCAGCCTATATACTACTTATATGCAAAAAATCAAAAATGTTATGTATATCACCTATTTGCGATTGATCTACTCGTACGATTTTCTTCAAAATTGTTCATAGAGCACTATTTTGTATCTAGATAAAAGGGTGCAAGACTGGAGGTTGGTATATTTTTTTATCTTATACAACCAATTAATCACTTATAAGTAGTATGAAAAAAAGTCGTTTTTTGCGATTTTCTCAAAAACTGCTCGTAGGATTTTTTTTAAAAGTTTAGCTTATTATTAGCCGTAATATGCTTAGTCATCCTGCCAAGTCTCAAGTCTGGTATATTTTTTTCGATTATTTTTCATTTTACCCACCTGTGCGCTGTGAAAGGGTTAATGAGCCTGACTAACTACTTAGAGCAAAGAAATGAGTCGGATTAATCATCCCATCTTGCGTTTTAACTTGAATATTTTTGCGGTATTTCAAGAGGCCTGTCTACTGTATAACTGTTTCTCTCAACAAAATTGAAAAAATTGAAATAATATTAGATACATAATAATTTGATAGTGTTGCTAGTCCTACGTGGGGGTAATGATACAATTTCAAAGAATAGTATCACACAAGGTTGGGAACCGCTGGGGAACTGCAATGAGGCATTGAGTTAATCCATGCTGATTAATATATGCATAATACCGATTCTCTATAGTGGCCCTACAGTATACATGTTTGACCAACAATTTAAATTGTACATGTAAGGTTAAATACTTTAATATGTTTAATTGTAGAAATACATGTCACGGTGTCAACTATTCGAGAACATGTATTGGGTGCATATTCCTTAATTGAAACTGTGGTAGAATCCTATTGAATCTCTTTAACCTAAATGGCCAAATCAGTTGATGCGACAATTTCATCATAGCCTGTACAAATCTCCTATTAAACGCATACTAAAAATTCTGTTGAAAATGATACCGTATTCTTATAATTCGTCGCATACCTAACAACAGAATCGCATGGCCCTAGGGGTGTAGTAGGGCCGAGCCGGGGCGGTGCCCCACCACCTACTTTGATCCGTCATTTTCTGAGAAAGGAATTTTTGGGCAAAACTGTACTCACTGATTGAAGAATCCATATGTCTCTTTTATTCCGACGCTCAAGTAATCCTCATAAATGATATAGCCTACCCAATCTACTCGTTGGCTTGATTTCGTTATCTAACATTTTGAAAACATCAATGAGTCGTGCAGCCGAGGCAGCAAGGGTCAGTGATGTTTGAAAAGGCTAGGCATGATTGTTGTTGCAGTGAATGCTTTGAAATTTTAGTCTACGTACATAAATAGTGGATTTTAATTAACTCCTACGAGGTCACTTGCGCATGGTACAAAGATAGCGCATGAGAAACACGAAATTCTAGCAATCCAGTTTCATAAAAGCTTATAATAAAACCGAAAATGATCCCTTTCATTGAAGATCTAAGGCAAATAAATTTTGCACACGATATGATATACTGCTACATAGAATTGTGAGACTTCTTTTCTGTTACAGCCACATCAAGGAAAATATAATTGACAAGCACCTGTGAACCTACCACTGTCCCTTTTAATGGCCATTTGGCTCCACAGAGCCACTGAACATCAAAGAAAATTTTATTTCAACCTTTATTTTACTTGTCGGCCGAATTTGTACCTGTAATTAACAAATTTCATTTAAGTCAGACAAAATTAAGGTGGTCCACTTTTTATGATCGTCACCGTATGTAGACTGTTTTGAGTTAGTATAGCCTTCATCACAAAATATGGTCGTCTTGAATCATCAGGATGTGATCTTTGTCAAATAGCCAATGCCCTTAAGTTTATGTAACAAACTGATTTTGTTTGAAAAATTTTGTTCTTCGTTATTCATTAGTTAATAGCGTCATGCAACGAATCTGTAGGAAGGAATTTGCATTGTTTGCTGCAATGGTGTTAGTTAGCACTGGAATGCCTTGAATGTTTTATCGACACTGCAATTTGTAGATTTTCTGAATCATTAACTTGAATATTGATAATTGTTTATATGTTCCACATACACTTTTCCTATAGAAATATTTGATCAAAGTAAGGTCCCAGTGGAAAAATTTTGATAAAATGGTGATGGGCCAATATCTGCCCGACAGAGAGCTGTTGGGCAGTTGTCGGGAGATGAAAGCGTGTGATCATTTGTCTCTCCTGTCGGCGAACTTGGTGCTCCCGATACATTTGCGACAGTTATGGAACTTCCCTTTCAAGTGCCGATCGTGCAGGCGGAAACGTGGAAAGTGATGAACAGTAGTATATAGTGTGACATCCGGCGCGACGCTTCGCTTCGCTTTGCTTCGCTTCGCTTGCGCCGGATGTCACACTTTTGCGGGGTTTTTTCAAAAAATAAAAATTTCAAAAATTTCAAAAATTTAGGTAGACTTCAAATTTCACGTGGCCGAAGGCCGAAGGGCGAAAATTTAAGCGTTTTTAAAAATACCCAATTTTCAAATTTTTCAAAATCTCAAATTTGAGAATTACAATTTTCTTGCTTAAATCATGACCGTTCCAGGTCATGTAAAACCGGACACTGAAAAAAAATCATAAAAGTTAAGAATCTCAAATTTGTGATTATGACATTTTTCATTGCTCAAATCATGACCGTTCCAGGACACCGAAAATCATAAAAGTTGAGAATTTCAAATTCATGAATTTTATCCATTTTTCAGGTTTTTTTTAAAATATATCATGTGACTAAAAATATTTGAAGGAATTGACATATTCTTAACAATAAGTTTAGGTACTTTTACAATTGTCATTCAATTGTAGAGAACATCTGCTTCTCGCATTTATGAATAAAAGGCATTTCAGTGTAAAGAGCTGTGTCCTCCAACTCAAACATTTGAAAGGAAACAATGTATGAAAGAACAAACAGCTGCTACTACTCTGTGAAACAATGACATTTTAATTGTACGTTAGGCGAGTTGTTTTAATTCTTGTTAGTGCGTCAGCACATCCGTATGACGTTAAGATATCTGCCAGCTGTACTGTTTTCATTTATCTCTCTCGTCTGTCATTGTATCGTGTGCTCAGATTGTTGTGTTATTATTTCAATCAACACTTATCATCTGCTTGCTCTCATCGTTCCGCTATCTTTAATTACGTTATTCTTATATTTTGAACATAGTGATTTGTACTAATTTATCCGTCAATCATGAGTCAAGCAGTCGTTGAACAACAAGCCAACATAGCAACGGTACTTCCAGAGTTCTTCAAAAATATTGCGGATTTGTTCATTCCATCGGAGAAACATTCTGAATACTTTTCGTATATAGACCAGCAAGTGAAGAAAGCGCCTCTACTCTTCAATCCTGACGCTATACGTTCTGCTCGAAAAGCATACAAAGAGCAACATAAAATCGCAGCCAGAGCAAAGAAGGAAGCAGCACTTCCCTTCAGAATCGAAACATTTACAAAACAGTTGAAGGAAAGTGTTGTTGAACGTCATACATTCATCGAATCAGTGGAATATTTTACAGAACCGGCGGGGGACATTTCAACGACAGTGAATTCTTTGAAACAACACTTGAAATACGAAAAACAAAGCCATCTTTTGAGTGTCACATGTAAAATTTTTATTGGAAAGCACGCAAATCATATATTATCCTTGTGTGAGAATAATAAAGCAGATTTCACATATCTCTTAAAACATCACAATATTAACTATTCACGAACTGAATTGAGCTTCGCAATGAAGTTGGCAAAACTGGCAGATAAATTTCAGACTCTTTGTAGAGTCTCGCTTCCTATACGACTGTTAAAAACTAATCTTTCAATCTTGGAGCAGTGTCTTTCACAAGATGAGGGTTTTTGGAATAATTGATTATTCAACCCTTCTGTTTTCAATCATTTTCATTATGTTGTTATATGACGTCATTTTTCTCTCATCCAATGAAACCTTGTCCTCGCGTGGACAGAAATCCTATTGTTTAGAAAAATTGTATCTGTCGGTTTTATATGCAATGTTATTTCCTGTTTTAAATGCAATGTTATTTCCTCTTGCACATGTAAATACAATAGAGTGTTTCAACCAATGAAACCTTGTCCTCGCGTGGACAGAAATTCTATTGTTTAGAAAAATTGTATCTTATATGCAATGTTATTTCCTGTTTTAAATGCAATGTTATTTCCTGTTTTAAATGCAATGTTATTTCCTGTTTTAAATGCAATGTTATTTCCTGTTTTAAATGCAATGTTATTTCCTGTTTTAAATGCAATGTTATTTCCTGTTTTAAATGCAATGTTATTTCCTGTTTTCAATCATTTTCATTATGTTGTTATATGACGTCATTTTTCTCTCATCCAATGAAACCTTGTCCTCGCGTGGACAAATTTACATGTAGTTCAATGTATCCAAATTGAATGTATGCAAAGTGGTTGTAACCAAATTGAAATATCCATGTGTTGTTTTTAATTTCTCATTTACGGGAATATAATAGAAACATTGTATCTTTTATAAAAATGAGAAACATTAGAGACATTCTAAAAATATACAGCAAACAAAACCACATTAAATTTCGATTTAAATGAGATTGCTAAGCAATTGGGAATAAAGAATTTTCACATATTGATGAGTAATGAATTACTATTGATAAAAGATGAGCGAAACACCAACTCTACTGCTACAATGCAACAATGTAACGTTTAAATTTAGATTAAATTAAATCATTTCAAAATTGAATAAGTAGTAAGGAAAGACATCATTAGAGACCAGTTTTAAATCAATACCCCCCCCAAGTAGTAAGGAAAGTCATCATTATAAAAATGTTTTAAATCAACACCCCCTTCTGACTAAGTAGTAAGGAAAGACATCATTAGAGACCAGTTTTAAATCAATACCCCCCCTCTGACTTCTAGGGGTCCCTTAAGAAATTTTTTTATTATAAAATGAGCAACATAAATGAGTTTTTGAAATTATATGGAACACAAACGACAACGAATTTCGACCTAAAGAAAATCGCTAATCGATTAGGAATAAAGAATTTTCACATATTGATGAGGGATGAATTACAATTCCTAAAAAATAGGCCAACAGGAACCTTCAGTTCCCGGAACAAAGTTCCATCAATAACTGTAAATTTCATAACAAATCTTCATACGTCAGATGAAAAAGGTGTACATTGGTCAGCAGGCGTTAAAAATCATCAGCAGAACTATTATTTTGATCGCCCGGAGGCTGAGAACTATTATTTTGATTCATACGGTTTGCCCCCTACAAATGAAGTAAAAGAATTACTTGGAACGGGAACATACAATACGTTTCAAATTCAAACACCAGGCAGTACCTATTGTGGACAATTATGTTTATACGTTTTGTACAAATTACAAAAAGGAGTACCATTTCTAGATATTATGTTAGAGTTAAACAATCTATAACTCAAGCGAAGCTAGCTAAAGCGCCACCTAAAGGTTAAAGCTCTGTTTTCTGTAATTCATTTTGATAAAAACGACCTCTGATATCCTCATTATCTAAATCTTTAATTTCATAAGTAATCTGATAAGTTTTATTTATTTTGCAAACTTCAAATATTTCTTTAGTCCAATAGCCAACAAAGCCTTTTTCAAATTTATTCTTATATTTAAATATTCTAACTCTATCTCCAATTTTAAATTTTGGTTTAAGTTTCTGCAAATTCGGATTACTCTCATTCGAATTATTACTCTCGAATATTTTCTTTCGTATCAAATCAGGGTCGTCAGAAGCATTCTTTGGAGTTTCTTCAATACCAGAATGAACTTTATTATTGTACTCTTCCACAATTCCTGGTAATATCTTCAACCATTTCTGATTTCTTTTCTCAGTAAATTTCTTGAATAATTTATTTTTTAACGACCGATTGAATCTTTCTATCACTACGGCCTTCCCATCGTTTTCAGTTGAATAAACAATTTCAAATAGTGGCTGAACGTTTCTGTTATAAAATTCCGACCCTTTATCAACAAACAATTTTTTTGGCTTTCTATTACTTTCTTTAAAGATTTCTTCAAACGCATATTTAACTGATAGACCACTTTTATTTTTTAAAGGTTTTACCCAAGCGTATCGTGTATATAAATCTATAACGGTCAATGCGTATTTGTAGTCCCTTTCATTCGGCATATGAATAAGATCAGCACTCCAAATATCATCTTTATTAAATACTTTTACTTTCAATAAATATTTAGGCCTTCTGTATTCTTTATGAATTTCAGACGCGTAGGTTCGAGCGTTGCTCTCAGAGTTATTAGTTCGAGCGTTGCTTTCAGACAGCTTTGCTGTCGTTTCATTTAAACCCTGGCCGAATAATATTTTAGCTTGTAAAGCTTTCTTAACAAACATTCTTTCAATTTTTTCTCTAAATGTAGGATTTTGAATACTATCTAATTCTTGAATCATCTTCTTATCAGCTGCATGTCGAGAACTTAGATCATGATTTCGATAAGCTAAATCATGCCTGTAAGCTGCGGCATCTACTCTATTTATCGGTTCTTCACTTGGTTTCGGATTATTATTCTCATCTAGTCTTATATCTAATCGAGTTCCTGGACCGGTATATGAATGACCAGGAAGATGTTTTTCTTTCGAATATTTACTCCAAATAAATCCAGGAAAGTTTTCTAATGTTTTTTGTATGTCGCCAACGTAGGTAGTAGCCAAACTTTGTTTGTCGTCGTTACCTTCATAAATTTTACAATTTGAGTTTTTATTTTTGTTTAATAGATAATTCAATAAATCTAAATTAGAAATTTTTAATTTAATTAAATTTTCGGAATTTTTAGAATTCATTTTAAAAGATAAAAAAAAATTTAAAAGATAAAACAAAAAAAATTGTTTTACCGAATCGGACCAAAGGTCCTGAGGTTATTACCGAATCATACTAGGACTTAGATATATTCCAGAACCATCTTTAGTTTCTTTAATTTCAATTAAATCATCAACATTGTGGAGAATATTTTTAAGAACTCGTTTTCCTTCATCAACTAATTTTAATTTACTAATAAAATTATCTACTACTCCTTCACCCCTAGCAACTTTCTCTAACTCTCTGTTATGACGTTTTTGTTCTTCTAATGCTGCCTTCTCTGATTTATTTTTATTTACTGCTTGGACAATACCAGATGTCCCACCTGCAACACTTCCTGCTGCAGCTATGCCTCCTATTATTAGTGGAATTAATGGGAGAATCCCGCCATTCTTTTCTTCTTGTAATTGAATATTCTCTATCATTGGTTTACTTATGTAATACTTTTTTTTATTAATCGTAATAGTTTTAGGGGTATTTTTGTCAACAATATTACGTAATTTTAATTCAACAGTTTTATTATTAATATTACTTTTCGCTTGCGACATTTTTAATAAAAAAATTTTAAGTTACGAAAATTTTAAGTTAAGAATTTTAAGTTAAGAATTTTAAGTTAAGAATTTTTAATCTATTCTAGTTATGAAAAAATTTTAAGTTACTAAAAAAATTTTAATCTATTCTAGTTATCAAAATTTTAAGTTATCAAAAAAATTAAATTAATTAAACGACGAAGTCTTGGGCTTTAGCCTATCGGACCAAAGGTCCTCAGGTTACTAACCTATCCTAACCATCTTCGCATTAAGAACTTCAATAGAATATTTTGTATCTTCTAGCAATAAACCATAAGCCATCAATGAAGTTGTGGAATCTTTTTTTTCAATATTAATTGTTACATCACAACCATTTTTAATAATATCTTCAGATTGTGCACTTAAATCGAAACAAAAAATTGGATATAAATGTCTCCAATCTCCAGGAGTTAATTGTGGTTCAACTCCAAATTCTATACAAAGATTTCTATAAGAATCATATCGTTCCATAAATTGATTATTGGTATCATCGAATCTTAATGGATCAATTGGATATCGAGTTTGATTTAATGAAACTTGTAAACTTCGAATTGTATTAATATGAAAAATATTATTGTTCTTATCAAAACTTGGAGAATTATTTCTTTGAAATGTTAGTAATAAATATCTTGGAGTATTCGCAGTTCTAGTAAAATGCCAGTTAAATCTTTGCTCTGAAAAAGTTACTGAACTAGCAGTACGCTTTAGAAAATTTACTGGAATTGGTTTGTTAGTATTTAATCTTTTTGCAATAGCTGTTTCAATCTCTAAAATAGGAGTAATATGTTTAATCCACCATTCAAGTCTATCAATTTTTAAATATGCTTTTTTTCCAGTCTTACCAAAAAAGATTAATTCATTATTTGCTGTACGATGAATTATTAATTTAAATTTTAATTGATATGATATTTTGACATAATCTAAATAACCGAATAATGGAGACAATGACCAATTTACTGTTTGCTTACTTTTCTTGTTAAATTCACGTCTTTCTTTATATGCAGTATTGTTTGTTTTATTTAAATGTTTTGCAATATTTTCTACATCTTTCGCAATTCCTGCGGCATCTGTTCCGGCGTGAGTTAAATCATCAATAATTATACCATCATTAGTATCAGGAAACCAACCTTCGACTTTATACTTTTTATTATTTTCACCAATTATTACAAATCTAAGCATTGTATCAATTACACCTGGGGAATCACTTATTGTTTCTATATTTTGAGTTGCAACATCTAAACGCATTTGTGTAAATAATCTTGGAAAAAAAATATTTTCTAGTGTAATATTATCGGTATCTGGTAATGGTGTTGTAAAATTAGCATCACTATATAAAGAATATTCACAGTGTAAAAATGAATCAGGTAAATATAAATAGCTCTGCTGATTATCAACTTCAAAAATTAAATCACCTCCAGTGTTTACTCTACTGGAAGATCCGGGATTCATAGCAATTCTTATATAGTCATTCTTTTTTTGATTGTAACTGACGAACGGAGGATCGTCTAATCTAAATTTATTTTCGATAAGCGAAGACATATTTATAAAAAATAATTTGACTTTTTGTTTTTCTCACAGATAGAAAAAAAATTTTACTAAAATATAATTTTTAGAATTTTGCTAGACCAGCTCCGCTACAGCTTTGCTGGTTAGACCGAAGGTTGCTGCTCACGCCATTACCTCTTATTTCTTCAATTGTTTTTTTATTATTATTATTTTCAATATGTTTACTATCACCATCAACAGCTATGTTAGCAATTTTGTTCTTTGTTTCACCTGAAAGTTTTTTTAATTTTTTTAGTTCTTCAGAATCATTCCTAAGTTTACGAATAGCTTCTAGTTGTTTTAATTCGTTTTGTGATTTAACAGCATTTGATATTGCACTAGCTGTACTACCTATAGCAGCTGCTCCTTTTGCAGCAGATGTAATCAAATCTTTATTATTTTTAATTAAGTTAACGATACTTCCAATACCAGAAAAGATGCCATCCCCTTCTTTTTGAACGGTTTCTCTATTATCATAATGGTAAACCGGATTCATACGTGGTTCATGAGCAATTTTTTGATTTGAAGCAAATTGTTTAAGATTGTGTTTATAAATTATAGGCATTTTTTAGGATTAAATTTGACTTTTGGGAAAAATATCTACGTTCGGCTAAAGCCTCGAGGAGCTTCGCTCCGATAGGTTAGAAACCCAAGACTTCGTCGATCAAGATTTACGTTTGTGAATGGACAACAACTTCGAGATAACTTTATTAATTGACTGTTGCACTTTATCTATTGCGTCAAGCAGCGTGTGATGTACTTTAATTTCTTTTCTATTAACTTGCATTTTCTCCTGATTCATCTTCAACGCCGTTTTAAGTGCATTTAACTTAATTTTAAGAACATCTAATTGTCTTTTAACAGAATCTAACTGTTCTTTATTTTCTTTAGAGTTTTCTTGTAAATTTTTCTTTAATTCATTTTCTAAATTGATTTTCAGATTTTTCATTTTATCAACTTTTTCATTAAGTGAGTTTACTTCATTTATTATTCTATTCATCTTTTTCATTTGTTGAGTAATTTTAGAACTTAATTCATCAACACTTTTTTGGAATGTAGTTTGTAACTGCTTTAAATTTTTTTTAATTCTTTCAGGAAGTTTTTCTATTTCATCTTCTAATTGTTCTTTTAACATTTTTATCTGATGTTTATTTTTAATTACAGCAGATTTTAACTTTATAGAAAGTAATATTAAAATTTTTGATTGTTCAGAAATCTTTTTAAAAAGTTTTGATATATCTGCTTCTAGCTCTCTATCCTTTTTATCAAGTTTTAATAATTTTTCGTTTAATGATTTGTCATTAAGTTTTAGCAACTTTAATTCGTTCATCAGTGGAACCAAAACATCGTTTATATATTTTTCCTTTAAATCATTGATTTGTGTATCAACATATTGTTTATTTGTTAACTCTGTATTTTGTTGCGGAAGAATAGAAAGATGCAATGGTCCAGATAAAACGTCTCCAGTTTTCATGATATAATTTTCTATCTCTATTTCTAATTCACGATTATTCGGGATATATGCACCTCCACCAACATTTGGTAACATCATTTTTTAACAATAAAAAATAAAATTTTTTCTAATAAAAATAAAATTTTTTCTAATAAAAATAAAAAATAAAATTTTTTCTAATAAAAATAAAAAATAAAATTTTTTCTAATAAAAATAAAAAAATAAAATTTTTTCTAATAAAATAAAAAAATGGAAAATCCAAATTTAAAAAAATTATACTCGCCCGCATCATCCTGTTCTTCTTATTCGACGAGATCAACGGGATTTGAAAATAAATGTTTTGATAATAATAATAATAATAATCCATGTATAGATGTTAATATTTTATTTCAATTACAAGCCGAAATATTTAGAGAACAGACTAAAGGTTTACCTTCTGTAGAAACTAATTATTGTTTATTTCCAGGTGATCCATTTATTAAATTTATGGAGATTGTAAGTAAATATAATGATGTAGCTTATGTTGAATTAAATAAAGAAAATATGGTTATAATAGGTCATAATAATGTTTATGGATTTATTAGAGCAGTGTTACCAATTAGTAATACTGATTGGATAGAAACTAAAATTATTAATTATATCAATATTAAAGAATTAGTTAAAAAATTAGATTATTTGTTGATGAACAAAACCAATATAATATTCATATCGAGAGTAAAAAACATAATGAAGAATTATTATGTCAAGTTTATTATAGAGACACAATTTATAAACAAGAAACATTAGAAATGCCGCAAAGATATGATGATGATACGTATATAGGATTATATTCAAACTTAAATATTAATTTATTAAAATCTTATATAAATGGTTTAGCTCAACAAGAGAAAATTTATATGTGGTCAACACCTTATACTATTAACAATGACCATAATCATAATCATAATAAACGAACCGAAGATTCTAGGGCTTTGCCCGATCTTAAAGAATCTTATGATAATAATGATGATTCTGTAACATCTGAAAAAGGTGTAAATGGTAAAAAAGATTATAAAAATATTAGTAATTATAAAAATTTATCTAAATTTCATTTTCTTACAATTGAAAATAATAATGATGGTATAGTTGAAGATACTGTTAGACAACTATGTGTCGGGTCTGCAAAATTTAAATTAGGATTTACATCTAATCAATTTAAAATTTTATCATCTTTAACAAAAACTAAAAGTGATTCAGATTATGGTGGTGTTATTAAATTTTCCAAAAGAGATCAAAGACCAATATTTTTCTCTATTATATTATTATCAGATAAAAGATGTAATTTAGAATTAGATATTCCAATAAGAGAATGGTATCCTATCATGGAAGGGCATCCAATCCCAAAAAGTGTAATTTATGATGATGAAGAAACAATTTATGATGATGATGAAGAATCAATTGATGATGATGATGAAGAATCAATAGTTAGTGAAAAAAAATTTAAATTATCTTTTGATAAAACATTATATGATGAAACTTAATATGATAAAACTTAATAGAAAATACCAAAATATTCGATAAATATATTTTCATATGTAATAAAATTTTTAGATGTAATAAAATTTTTAGATGTAATAAAATTTTTAGATGTAATAAATTTTTAGATGTTATAAATTTTTTAGATGTTATAAAATTTTTAGATGTTATAAAATTTTTAGATGTTATAAAATTTTTAGATGTAATAAAAAAATTATTATTCCCACGTGTCATCATCATCACTTAAATTACTCTCACAGATGATTGTTTGAAATATTTCAGCTTGAATATCTTCTCCGTTATAAGGTAACATAATTTCATTTTCATCAGGTGCTTGACGTTTAAGAATATTTATTTGACCAGAAAATTTTTTTTCTTCAGTATTATTATTTTTATCAGGAATACTAATTCCAGTTTCTAAAGATCTTTTCCATGGTTTATTAACTGTAGTCGATAATGTTTTCCCCGAATATAATTTTAGAAAATCTTCTACTTTTACTTTGTTTTGTGAATAACCTTTGAATGTTTTCTTTTCACTAAGTCTCCCTTGTTCATCTACAGTAATACAGTATTTTACTTTAGGTGCAATAAACATTGCAAAAATAATTCCACCATTTCCATAATCATTTTTCCCTTGACACAATTCTCCTCCAACATATCCAGCAGCGTCTAATTTATTAAAGAGCTCATTGGAAATATATATTGAATCAGTATCTGTATAATGAATGTATTTTTCTTTGAAACCATTAATTTCTAAAATAAAGTTATTCATGATTCTTCTAGAGTGAGAAAGAATGAAAGAACCTAAGTGTGATGGCATGAATGACGTCTTCCCATCTTTTACAATATTAGTTTTGAGAAATTCATCATCTTCCATTTCTACTTTCGCTAAATATTGTTCATCATTTAATTTTTCATAATCTTTTACTTCTTGAGTGAAATTTTTTCTCAATGTATTCTCATTCCATAAATGATATTTAGTGGTTATATCTTTTTTGCACAGTTTTGCCATATAGCGAATTCATCAATAATTTAATTAACTCATCACCTACAGTATTTCCTTCTGTTTTATATCTTTTTCTCAAATTAAAAAGTTTTTCAATATAATTTCGAAATGGTGAAACTTGATATTTTTTTTCATAAATTATACCATCAGTAATATGTAAGATTTTTCCCCCACATCTAACAATTTCTTGTATGTCTACAGAAGTTAATACATCATAACATATACCATTTCTAAACCTGATTACTTTTACATGAGAATTATTATTTTGGTTTTTAACTTTATCTTTTATAGGAACTGGTTGGAAAAACATATCATTCGGATATTGAAACACAACAGAGAATATTCCAGTTTTAGGTCTAAATGTTTGAGTATTAAATTTATATACTATTTCCCGCTCTTCTTCTTGACGAAATTTTCTAGCTGATTCAGCTTTAGGGTATTCTGAATTTTCATCATACATAGCTGATGGATATAAAGATGTTGCATCAAAAGCCATTAGAAATTCATTTTTTTGTTCAAGTAGTTGATTTGAAATTTTCTTACAAATTTCAGTTTTATCTCCTAAATCTCGATACTGTTTCATTAAATCTATTAAATTACTTCCCGGGGACAAAGTCCCACCAGCGTAGCGACCAAGGGACAAAGTCCCCCCAGCGCAGCGACCAGGTAAATACTGTTTTAATATTGGTAACAAGATGCTACAAAATGGCGATATGTATTTTCTTATATTTGCTGAAACTCTTCCACCTTTAACAGATTTTCTAATATAATTTCTAGCCCATAAATCTATATGAGAATGAATATTTATATTGTCATTTTGTACGCTTTTCATCCAACCGTTAAATGTTAAAGCAGAGGATGTCAAATTAGTAGTTATATCTTCACTACTAAATCTCGCATAACATTATTATATTTGTAGATACAAAAAGCTAAAGAAAGAATATCGTTAACTAAATATGGTCTCCATTCAATTTCTTTTTCTTTATAATTTTCATGTGTTATGTCTCCAATTTCATAATTTAATTTGCACACATTCGTAGGAATTTTAAAATTCTCACACCATTTAGAAAGACTTGTTTTTACATGTTGATAACTACATTTCATTATAATAGTTTGAAGTGCTAATTTACCTGAAGGTGAATCTTTTTTCATATTGTTTTTAAATCTAAGAGATTTTTGAATATATCTACTAACACATTCAGTTGTATAAGGATTTTGTAATGAAGCAGTCAATATTCCTCTTGAAGTTTTAAGAGGCGGTTTAGATAATTTAAAATTAGCTTTTATCGGAAAATAGGAATCAAAACCTGATGAATTGTGAGCTATTAAAGTTACTCTAGAATAATTAAATTTTCCAAGAGTTTTAAAAAATTGATGGATCGGACATACATCCTCTGGGTTTCCCCCGATCGAACATTCATCATCCTCAGTTCTCGTAAATATTTTCACACAATTTTGAAGTTTATTAAATTCTAATTCAGTTAAATTATTATACTCATTAATCTGTTTTTTAAGTTTTTTAATTTCATCTTCATCTTTTGATCGTTTAATTTTAATCATATCACTTAACAAACGTGTTTCTAATTCTTTCAATCTTTGTTTCGGTAAACAACATATAAATTTATTAAAATTAATAGCTCCTACAGCATAAGGAATAGGATGAGCTGTTGAACAGTTAGGATCGGGAAAAGTTTCGAGATCCCAAATATATGTTGAACCATAGTCAATTTTTTTCTTTGTTATGATTTTATATGGACGCGTTGTTAGATTTTCATCAGTAACTGTTTTATATATGGGTTTGAAATTATTTTCAATTTCTCTAATGGCTTTTAATTTATGAGATTTATTAATTAAACAATAGTGACCAATTGTTGAACCTGCGTGAAAATAATTGTAATAAACATAATTATGAAACGTTTCAATTCCTCTAGGATTTAAATGACGATTGGCAGGACTATAATATTGAACACATTCTCCAAAATATTTATTGAATTGAGAAAATTTGCAGTTTGACATTACTCCTGTTCTAGATGTGGCTTTCTCTTTATATAAAAAATTATTAAACATTTCTTTCATCATTTCTCCTTGTTCTTCATTAAAACCTCGTAAAACATTATAACATTTAATAAAACAAAAATCTTCAGAAGGAATATAACAATATTCACCGAAATATTCTTTGATTCTATATTTCATATTAATCCCTGCCCCTCTATGCGATCTTTGTACTAACTTCATTCCAAAATCTTCATATTTAATATTACCTGTAAAAATCCATTCGTTAGCATCGGATTTCTCATCCAGATTCGAAAACCATGTTTCAAATGATTTTTTATTATAAAAGGTTACGTAAAAATTTTGAATTATATTTTCCTGATCTTTAACAACTTTTCCAAGTAAATTAATAATTTTACCATTTGCTAAAAGTTTCCGCATATCATTTACTACATTAATAAAAGATACATTTTCATATTTAATTTCATTTGGATTAAATAAATTACATAAATCATCACCAAGTTCATCCTTAATTCTATCATCAAAAAAGATATCAGTAATAGGAGTTTCAAATATTTCTTTTGTTCCACTTTTCTGTTTTTTAGTATTACGTCTAATACTACGCCTAGTACGTTTCTGTTTTTTAATACGTTTACTACGTTTACTATGTTTAATTTGCGCATCAAACTCAGCAGTTTGTTTCTTGATTAACTCATCAATCCTAGACGTTTGTCCGAGAGACATTTCACGATTCATATTTTTTAAAAGAAAAAATGAATTTTTACATAGAACCTCGGTTCCGTTTTTGCATATACACAGGAATATGTAATTGATGTAATGTTTCTAATTCATGTGCTGTTAAATGTTCTTTCTTAACCAACCACCATAAATTATTATACGCCAAAAATACTCGGAAACTTCTTAAACAAAGTGGAAAGTCTTTTGTTTTAACACACGGTTTAATACCATGTTTTGTTTTATAATCTGTAACGAGCGCTACGTATTTATGATGATAATAAAATCTAACTTCTTTCTTCGAATTTACAGGATTTGTAGGATGATGATAATCTTTTAAAACTGGTACATGCTCTATCTTATAATCATTCAACATATTTTTTTTTATTTTTATTAACAAAAAATTTATGAGAAAAAATTATTCGGTCACTCCGTTCGGTCACTCCGTTCGATCACTCCTCGAAAATATTTTCTATAACTCTTTCATGAATTTTTTTATCAATATTAATTGTAATGAAGCCATAATCTTTTGACCAAGCATTATTACACGATTGTTTAAATTCATCTTTATCTCTTATACATAAATCTCTTAACAAATCACTTAAGTTTCTTGCATTTATTTCAAATAGTATAAATATATTTGCATTCTTTCTAATAACACTTCCGTCTAATGAATACATACTTTGTGTTAAATAAAATACACTACAGTTATTATGTCTACCTCTTGTGAAATAATTTCTCTGAACTGACTGATTTCTATCATTAACACAATCATCAAAAATTACACAATGTTTCATTGTTTTATCTAGTTTACTAGGATCTTGCATATTACCACTATCATCTATTAATTGTATTTTTATATGCTTATTTTTATTAGATTCTACTAACTGATTATTTTTTGCTGCTTCTTCACACCACGAACTTATTTCTTCTTCATCTTCAGATTTTTCATATTCTTTGAATAATGAAGCAATTGCTGTTTTTTTAAGATTATTTTCAAATCCATATTTTAAAAATTGATAGACGGGTTGTTCTGCCGTTGTTGTATAAATTATAAGATTGTTATAATCCAAAAAATTTGGAGTCGTTAAAATTTTAAATAATAGATATGTTTTTCCACATCCTGATCTTCCGCAAATAACTGACAAAACTTTATTAGATAAATTTGGATGATGATTAAATTTAAGTTTTTTTTTATTTAATGGAGGTAGTTCACTCATTTTTTAATAAAAAAATTTATTTTTATTTTTTTCATTATTTGTTTCTAAAGAAGAAGAAAATTAAACTTCTCTAGCTTCGCGTGGGAGTTTATACCTCCCGAACCAAAAGATCTATCATAATCTCTTCACCTCCAAAATTTATTTCTTGTCCTTTTTCATCAGTGATTCTAATGCCAATGTTGTTAATAGTTTTTCTTGTAATAGGGAAATATATTAATGTTTGTGGAATTACATTTAATCTATAACCAATGGGTACAGTAAAAGCTGGAAAACTGAATATTAAATTTGATAATTTACCATTTATATATCCTCCTTCAATAATGTCACAATGTACAACAATTGAATTTATTTCAGTTATTTTTGGAATCTTCTCACCTAAATGATAACCTTGACTATAGGTTTGTTTATTAAATCCTAATAGCTTTGACAATGATCTATCATGATTAAAATCAACTTGATGATTTTCGTCTAAAGTAAGAGAAAATTTATTAACTGCCGGTTCAACTGCAAAATGTAATTGTTTCTTATCTTTAAATGATATACCTAAATGTCTCTTAATTTCATTTGATATTGTTTCAACTTCGTAAGAACCAGGAAGAAAAGTTAGTATTTTCCATGTTTTGCCTTTATCAGTAGAATATCTAAATTGATCATTCACATCTTTGATAACGTTTTGAATAGTGTTAAATGTAGAGAAACTAGTCAATGCAATTTGATAATTTTTATTTTGTTCCAAATGTAGAATGGGTTCTAAATTACAAGTGTGTGATGAAGTAGTTGTTATAATTTTTAACGTCGTACTAAATTTTGATGAACCCAAAATCTCTATCAAATTTTCTAAATGATTATTAATTTTGTCTAAATCTGCTGAACACATTTTTGAACTAAAAAAATTAAATAAATATTTTTTTATGAAATATTTTTTTTTATAAAAAATTAAAAACAACAACATATTTCAGCTACGGGCGAAGCCCTAGAGGACATCAGAGATGTCCGGTTACACTTTTATAGTCCTCTTCATTTAGAATCTTCTTTTCTAACAGTCTTTTCAATATAGCATGAATTTCATTGAAACTAGAATTATGTCCTTCTTTTATTGCAGATATTAAAATATTTAATCTATTTAGTAATTCTTGTGGATCATCTGGTAAAAATACAGTTGTTTCAGTTTTCTGTTTTTCAGATAAACCTTTCCCTACTTTAACTCCCGTTGATAATAAATTTTCTAATTGTTTATAACGTCTAAGAGATTTTACTGCACCAACTCTGTCTAACATAGCTTTATATTTTATGAGATCTTCTACAGCATAATTATTTAAATCTGCTCCTCTTAAAAGATTAACAAAATTTCTATCTAAATTAAAAGGAGATTTATCTGGTGAAAAAATTATACCTCGAAAAGGTTGTGGAAATATTTTTTTTTGTCCGAGATAAAATCTAGGTATTGTTTTTCCATCTATAAATGAAATAGAATGTTCAAATTGCATAGATTTTGGTAATTTCTTATTAATGTTTGATTCTAGTAATCCATAGTCATCTAATATAGTTTTGTGCTCTGGATCTGTTATATCAATTTGTTTATCATTATTTGTACTTTCTTTTTCAAGAGTTTTAAATGGTTTCATAGTTTTCTCAAAATCAGTTTTTATTTGCTCGGTTTGCTGCATTTTTTCAAACATATCAGATTGAATACCAGCTTTTATCATTCTATGTTGAAGATGATTTTCTTTCATAATATTTCTTTGTTTTATTAACTCTTCTAATTGTTTTATTCTTTTAAAATTATCAGCTCTAATTTTATCCATTTTTAAAATATAATATTTGAATTTTGTGGTAACATTGGAATACAGCAAAAACATTTTACTGAACAAATTATTTTTTTATTGCTTTGTTGTTTGACATCTTTTCGTTTAAAGTTTTCTCTTTTTAAGTTTTGTTTAATAAAGTTTTGCTTAAATTTTCGCTTAAAGTTTTTAACTCTTCTAAAAAAATTTTATCATTTTCTTCATTAGAAATTTTACCATCACTAGAAATTTTGCCATCCTGTCTATTCTTATCATCAACTTTTTCGGACTGTAATTGAAAGGTTTGATTTACTTCATTAGCTATTTGATCAAATTTTTCAATCTCATCTAACGTAATAACATTATCATCACATACTCTTTGAAAGTAGTAATGTAGTTTATCATAGACTTCTTTAATATGTAAATGCTTAGTTTTTAATGATTTTCGTTTCTTAGTTATTAAAGATTTATCTAACATTGTAACAAGTGAAGTTGCAAAAACACCCGTACCTGTTAAAACTGTAGCAACTACTGGAATTACTAAAACACCTGAAGATATAACAATTGTTAAAGCACCTAAACTTATTGTTAAGAATATGCCAATTCCTTGTGTTACATTCTTAACTTTAGTCCATCTCTTTCTTAATTTTTTATAATGCTCTAATCTTAATAATAATTGAGATTCTTTATCTTTCATATAGCGTACTCTATCTTTGTGTTTTTCTTTGTTCATTTTTTCAATGTCCATTAAAGTAGAACTACGTTCATATGATAACGAAGGATATATTCTTGCGGTTTCTTCCACTTTTGTTTCATCCACTTTTGTTTCTTCCATTTTTAAAGAAATATTTTTAGTCACATGATATATTTTGAAAACCTGAAAGATGGATAAAATTCATGAATTTGAAAATCTTAACTTTTATGATTTTCGGTGTCCGGTTTTACATGACCTGGAACGGTCATGATTTTGGCGGTGGTGAAAATTGTAATTCTCAAATTTGAGATTCTCAACTTTTATGATTTTCGGTGTCCGGTTTTACATGACCTGGAACGGTCATGATTTAAGCGAGGGTGAAAATTGTAATTCTCAAATTTTGTGATTCTTAACTTTTATGATTTTTCGGTGTCCTGGAACGGTCATGATTTAAGCGGGGGTGAAAATTGTAATTCTCAAATTTTGAGATTTTGAAAAATTTGAAAAATTGGTTATTTTTAAAAACGTCATAAATTTTCGCCCTTCGGCCTTCGGCCACGTGAAATTTGAAGTCTACCTAAATTTTTGAAATTTTTGAAATTTTGATTTTTTGAAAAAACCCCGCAAAAGTGTGACATCCGGCGCAAGCGAAGCGAAGCAAAGCGAAGCGAAGCGTCGCGCCGGATGTCACACTATATACTACTATGAACAAGGGAAACTTCTCTCGCCACCAATTATATCAAAGCTCGCCTCTTGCTTCTCCCATCAGCATTCCTAAACACGGATGAACTTTCCAATGCATCACCACTGAGATGACGTCAATTTCGCATACAGACTTGGATCATTTTCTCTTCACTTTCTCTATTATTCATTGTGACTGTTTGTGTGCAATCTTCTTCCGTCCAATTTTGCTCAATTCACCGAAGTCCATAATTTTGTGAATAAGCAATAGGTAAGTCATTGACTGCATATGTGTCATATAACTAAGTTTTCCAATAATTGTAAAATCGAAGCCTATTGTGCCTTCTGTAGGGGCCTATATGCATTAGTTGACTGTCATCTTATTAAAGTTTACATGTTTACATTTCCCATAATCAACGATAACATTGATTATGGAAATAGAATGGAGGAATATGTCTAATAGACGACTAACATATTTCATGAAAAGAATATTTTGCATGCTGGCTACGACTGATGAAACATGGAGTAGAAAATCTTGTTCTTGATATAATAAGTCATATAATTATGAAGTTGTGGAAGGACCAAATGACCTATTACATCCACGGAGTTTTATCCATTGACAAATGACATCAATGTATTCGGCGAAAATACCGTTTGTTCTTCGTAGATTCCTACATGACAAATGAATAGAATTAGATAGTATCACATCATAGATTATTTACACCGAAGTATCTAATGCCAACAAAAAATTAGCCGCTAGCTCTACTTCGTATTAGTTATCTTGCAAAGTTTACGTTACCGGTAACAACGAACAAGTGTTTTTCGATGTTTGTGTGTAAGAAATAAATATCAATATAGGAGCATATTTGCAATTCATGTACCGTAGTATATTTGCAACAATGTTTAAATCATATTGGATTTTTCTTGTAGAGGTGTATAATCCGCTATTCATTCTGTCCAATCTTTTCTGTGGTCTTCTGCTCCATTCCCTGCTGCAAATTAATCGAATTCTCTGGTACATACTCAAAGGTACGCAATCATCACTTCATTATTTGCAAGATTCTAAATGCAATATTTGCAGATCCGTCATAAGCAAAATGTGCACTTTCTGAGAGTCAGCAACTCATTGCATGCTGAGTTTTCTGAAACTTCAACAGTTCTCACAATGATCAATCGAAGTGAAATGTTTTCGTCTCTCATATGCTGCATCTAGGTTTTGGTGAAAAAACGCATGCACTGTAGTTTTATAGCCTATACTTAATTTTCTACTGATGATCGAAATAGACAACAATAGATTAAAACTATAAACTAATAAAGATAGTTTCATCTTATCACTATAAAAATATTTGGTAAAAATTGAGAATTCCATTCAAAAATTGATATATTAAATATCATGACTTTTTTAAAATTTAGAATGTCCGAACTGGCTCAAAACACTGCGCACGACGCAAAATATTGAAATGAACCGTCTGCAATCTATTTACTGTAATTCCTGCATTAGATTCAAATTACAAAAACAAATAATGATAATAGCATTAAACAATTTATTCTTATAATTATATTATATTATTATTATTATTAATCTCTATTCAATAAACGATAGTAGTCTATATAACGCATACAATCATAAATGAAGAAATACTACGGCAAAGAAAATCAGTAGATATCTTAAGACTCAATAAACAAAGCAAATACAAATTCAGACCTTTAGACATGGACTCCTAATCATTATGTGACGGACACTTGTATGTTTTCAATATCCAAAAATGTGACTCGTGCGAAATGTTCTTTAGAGCATACAGATTAAAATCAGGAGAATTGACGAAAATAGTTAGTTGATTCTAGTTGAAAAGTGGTTGCCAAAAATGACAAAAAGTTTTTAATCTGATCTTGTGATGTTATTAGTCTTCTTTGATCTTGAATCAAAGAGCACACAATATTTCACGCACAACCTGTGTGCATCGAGTGAATGAGAAAGAGCTTTCTTTCTGTATTCTAGCAATGCAACAGCTTAATTATACATAAATGACTAACAGAAATTCTTGTTAAATTCTCCTGCCTATACAACATGCAAAATTATTCGAACAATGGGAATGAGGTTTTACAAATGATATATGAAATAAACTGCAAAAAAGTCGAATAGTCGAATATACTGTGGTAAAATTCATTCAGACAATTAAACTGCAAAGACGACGCTGCTTCACGATCAATAGATTTTATAAATGATAAAGGCATTGGTTATGTGTCCAGTCCACTGTGATTTCTGACATGATAAAAGTCTACATGATGCTGTATGAAAGTTGCAGAATTGATACATGAAGTTGTATTTAATCGTTCTAAAGTTTTCTTCTATTCTTTTGAAACCACTATTTTATGTTAATGGTGCGATAGGGATTTATAGACATTATAGATTTATAGTTGGTTGCCGTGGCAGAGAAAGATAAACCTGCTACGTACAGAGTGTCTGCGAGTACATCGCAATTGTTCCACCATGAGCAAGATCAAAGATGGACTATATTTTATGAAAAAAAGATTTCTTGCACACGGGTACTCTTTAGATATTGTTGAACGATACATGAAACCTAAACCAATGAATGAAAGCAAAAGAAGACATAGAAAAGAAGCAAACAGAAAACAAATATATTTAAGGGTACCGTTCATTAATGATTTTCAGGCAACTAATATAAGAAAAGAGTTTAAAAGTTTCCATCATTTGTTAGATTTGAAGCCAGTATTTGTGACCCAGCCTAATTTGAAAAGAAGTGTTTCATTTAAAGAAAAATTATTTTGTACTAGTAATTGTTTGTGTAAGAATAATAATTTTTGTTACATGAAATCAGTTATTTATTAGTATATATATTTAGTATATCAGTTGACATGTAATTTGTGTGAAAGTTTTTATATCGGTGAGACTTTTCGTTCTTTTCGTCAACGTATGCATGAGCACCTTACAACTGATTTGAGTTTATTTCATAAACGTTTTGTTAAAACTCATGGTATGTTACCTGACCTTTCATTTGTGACACCTTTTATTTTAAAGCGAGGATTTGCTAATACGATTGAGCGGAAGATATCTGAGAAGGATTTCATTTCTAAGTATCGCCCAGATATCAATGTTTATTTAGTATGAGAAGTAGGACCTCTGAGTTATTTGTGTTTAAATTTTGTACTATGTTAGTTGTTTGTAAGATAATTTGCCCACTGTCAGTGTGATTTCATACCCTTGAGAAAGAGACATTCGAAAATTTGGGAGTATTATATGACTTATTGACCTAAGACGTCTATTTTTTCATTACATCTACCTCAAATTTAAATATTGTGAGAATTGTATGGCTAAACATCTGGCTCAAGAAATAAAACATAAATATCTGATTTCAAAAGAGCTATCTCAAAATTAATACACTTAAAAGTATTTGGAATACATGGGCCTGCGCTATTATACATGTATCTATCCTCGAATATTTACCGAACCCACAGCTCAAGTGAGAAAGTATATTCTTGATACAGAGAATTTGCCGTTACTAGCCGAAAAATAAATTTTACATTTGCTTTGTAACATAATGAACAAGAGATTAGCCCCTGATGCACACCTGACATTTTGGCTGACAGTCCAGGTGTTATATATCTAGGAGTCCATGCCTTCAGAACAGAATATTAGACCTTCTTCTCTTCCAAGCCCTATCTCAGGACAAAGTTGAGACTCGTACCATATAATGTAGGTTTAATTGTATTGGATTTTGTTGAAAATAGATTTATCAGGAAATTGCGAAGTTGGTAATGCTAACCCAATAAATGTGCTTAAAATGTTTCTCATTTGTGAGAATCATTTTAGCTTCCTGAAGCCCAACTATTTTTTTTAATACATCGTACTGTCATTTTCGCTTTTTTGTCTTCCAGAATCCCTACACCTTCGATAAGTCGATGAGAACGTCGAGAAAGCAGAAGTGAAAAATCCCATTTACTTTACGCGAATGACCTGAACTGTGGAAGAAAGAACAGGGGGCGCCTGTGGTAATTCCTCTACTCTATGAAGCATACTATAATAAATATTGAAATGAAGTACAGTTGTTCTCGTTGTTCCGCTCTTGTATTATGGGTGATAAGAAAGTGAGGAAGAGGTGGAAGGAGAAGTATGAGGTTCCATAGTGATATCAAACTTATGATATTCTTTTTGCTATAATACAGAAAGGGCATGACGATTTAACCAGCAGTATATAAAACAAAATTTTGATCGGTGTCGGGTGAGCGTTGGCAACTCATGTTGGACCGATACAAATGCACTGGGCCACTTTGCTTATCAGGCCAACATCAGATGGATGATAATGGGCCGACAGAATTTTTTCCACTGGGGTATATCTCTCAAAATTCCGTCACACAGATTTTTTGATCAAGAAGTTTGAATTTCTGTTAGCCGTATCAAATATCTTATCAGGAAACTATCTAACCTATCAATGACGTGCATTGTCCCGAACATCGATCACAATAGTTAGTTCTATGGTGAGAATGCAACAGTCCAGATCAGTTAGAAATTTGGGTCATAACTGACTCTGTGGGACGGAAAATTATATTCTGATAGTCAAAACTTTACATTATTGAAAGTGAAGTGCACGGTGATTCTGGGAAATTGCAGATATGACTTTGTAGGGCCTCAGATGTTTTCTACAGGACGAAATATTTCTCAATTCTTGTTTAAGCCACGGCTGCCAAAGTAGGCCTACACTGTCGAGGCGCTCTTAAGTGAACTTGGCAACATCTTACAGACTTCCAATAAACAACGAGTGGTATGATGAATTGACAGTAGTGCATGTATTGTTTGACACTCATGGCGAAATCATTTCCATTAAACATGGACTCGGAGCCATCTGCTAAGCGAAAGAGGAACTCCGATTACTGGAAGAAAATCGTCAGAAAAACATTGAAAAATCCCGACGAACCGAGAAGGAACGAAAAAGGCGCGAGCAAGCTGCAAGAAAGGCTGCGATAATCTGGTGATAAATCAACCGGGAAAGTTTGCGAAATTAGCAAATGAAATAGCAAATATTGACTCACCTCACCCACCAAATAAGAAATTAGTAAATAAACCAGTGGAAATGGATACTGTCACACCGATTCGCGGAGCACTTAAAACTCACAAAGTTTTGAGATCAAAGAGCAAGCGGGGTACATTCTTCAAAGAATTTTTTCTATTCAAGCACCGATTCCGAGCCACATTGCACACAATGGTTTGGCGATGATTGCCAACATGACCAGACTTTTGTCGATGAAAATTCGTGTGCCCAATTTATGAGGAAATATCATGCTGATGAGGAATGGCTAAAATATCCTCCTTGAAAACTTTGCTTCCATTAACAATGTTTTTATTCATGATCTCTATTTCAAGCTCTCTCTATCTCACCTACAGAATTTCAGTGATAATACAGTCTTTTTATACCGAATCGTATGGTTGTTTTAAATATTCAAATGTTGCATGCCATTCCTATAGGTATAACGAAAGAAATTAACATAGAAAACATTTGATGAGATCAAAATTCAAACTTCAAAAAATTCTAGAAATCTGTAGGACGAAAGTGTTGCTTAGATGCCAACTAAAAGTCAAAAGTTAACAATCAATAATGCTCAAAATACACCGTAGCGATGCTATAGGATAGAAGAGTCGAAGTTATCGTGCGAGGTAAGATCATTTTCGTCGAAGTTTTCGTCGATTTTTTTCGAAGTTTCATTTTTGGTTGCATTTCTCCATCCTGCAGATTCCATCCCACAGAAAATTCACTTTTTTCTAAAGGCTGCTTTGTCATAGAAGCACGGAACATACTTATTATCGCCGTACATGATATTATAAGGCATGATATAAATTGCAAAGCATTAATGATCAGATAATTAGAAACGCCGCAGTTGTGATAGGAAATGGAACCAAATACAAATTCTCAAAAAGCCAAAATCTATGGATTCCGTCCCACAGATTGACAATTCACAATATCTTTCTTTTTTGAATTAGAGATTTATGAAAACTTTTTTACTAAATAATTTATTGGGTGGTACATATAGTTTGCATGAGATAACCTGGCCCTCATTAAAGTCATGTATAAAATGACAGCATCAATAGTTATCGAATTCCGTCCGACAGAATTTTAGCAACTCAAAACAGCTCCACCCCTCACAAGAAGATACCACTACGCACTAAAAAGTATTTGACTCCGCATTGAATGACAGCCATTTACTTTATAAACTTATACCTAAGAAGCATCACTACTCCCAAAAATTTATTAGGCCTCGAATCAGGACTTTACGGCGACACTCTGCGTTTATTCCTTTTGTAATGGTCTTCGCAACCGAATTTGCTGATGAAACAATGGCCCACTTAACCCATTTAGCACCAGTGTAACGTTTTCGTTGCAGCACTTTTCGGAATCTGCTGTCTTCTCCAGTTTGCGACATATGATACAATATTTTGATTACCATACATTATTTATCATATATTTTCAGGTAAACAACTGCCAATTCAAAATTTATCACTTTTTAGTGCTTATATTTTATCATGAAATTAGACAAAAAAATGGGCTTAAAATCTGCTAATATACTGAAAGGATCAGTGTATGATCGTCCACATGTAATTTATTGTCAATGTCATTTGCGTGATCTCATTATCCATCAAATACCGAAAATAGGAATCAATACTTGCTCGGATATTCATTCATGACATGGCACGTAATTTTTTTTGAACCGTAACGTTTTAGTTACACTGGCGTAATATGATATACAAATGTTAAATATAGCAACAATATAAATGAAGTAAATGGTGGTGAATACTATCAATTTTCTTTAAACTAATGCTTGTTGAATACTGGAAACGAACAATTTCATTGGAATATTGCATTCTTATTAGTGTATTCTATGAGGCTGTAATGCTTGTTGCTATTTATAGTCTATGGCTTTCCCGTCACAAAATCAACCGAAGTCAATTGCCGTAGTAATTTCCTCAATATTAGACTTGTTAGCTCATGTACAGAAGCAACTCAAAGAGAGATCAAATCTCAAGCATTTTCTCTTATGGCTTAATCATAAACATTACAGGGTGCCAGTTCGCCTGGGCATAGAATACAAAGATGTCCTCCGACTCGAGCAATTTCAATCCAAAACTTCTTTGGCTGTAGACGATGTGTCTCTCTTTACAAGGGCACGCCAGAGGCTCGAGATGGCCCAAACTGGTTTAAAATATCTATAAAGGCTTAGCTTGATTATATCAACCTGTGTAGCTATCTGAAGACAATACCCAAGCTGTTGCTAACTATGGATAATGAAGTTACTGAATTATGCAATAGGCCTAATGCCGACGATCACGGTATATGAATGTTGCCACAAAACCTCCATAAGTAAATGCTTCACCAGAGTTTTGAAACGATGGTAAGTCTCTCAAAAGATATCTCAGAGGTTAGTGACATCGTAAGGCAGTGTGAGATTGCAACGAAAGATGATTTGAATGATCAGTTCAGTAAACAGAAAAAGCAGTCAATAAAATGGCAAATATCGGTAATTTCCATCTTCGCAGATAGGACAAACATTCTCTGGATGCATTTCAAGGCAAGAATCTTTATGAGATGCTTGATACGCATGCTGATGGTCTTATCGACCTCAGTGGCAGAAACCAGTGACTACCCGGGACAAAAGAATTGTTTAGGCCTACATAATACTAAACAATCTCAAATGCGCTCATTTCTTCATGTTCTTTATTTATGTGGGCATTGCGAATGACCGAGGCGTCTCCAACTCTACCATGAATTTGGAGTCGATGCAGAAAGAGAATCAATTTCTCGACATGACTTTCGAAATATGAAAACTTGTTCTCATTTCAACGATAACGACTTCACAGCAAACAACAACGACAAGTAGCATAAAGCAGGCCTTTGATTAAATTGCTAATTCACAGTTTCGAAAAATACCTCTGAAATATGATGGAGAGCTTTCATACTGAAGCTATGATTCATTACTTCGGCAGGAATTGCTTGGAGCAATTCATAAGCTGCATTTGAAAAAAACATGCTTTTGAATATTTTGACATCATATGACGCCATCGTAACGAACTCGTTACGGCTTTAATTTGTAATGGTCATCATATATTATTCTTAATTATAACACTCTGAAATACTTACCACCGTTTTTATAGAAAATTTGCCAATATTTACATAGGCGGCCTTAAATGGGTTAATCTGTGGCATA
>CAJQUW010007869.1:0-23926 GCA_907163375.1 Prostheceraeus crozeri
CCCTTAAACAAAATACGACTAATAGAACGTCTTTCCTCATCTCAGTCTGGTCTAAAAAACTGACACTCAACAAGTACACCGATTAAGAGTTGCCTGTCTCGTAACGTCCGTCTTAACATCGAGTAAAAGACGACTAATTATATGCAACCCGATGTCGCCCAAAATAAATCGTATATAATAATGTCGTTTCTTATTATTTTTATTATTTATCCATATATTCACTAATAGGCCTTTTATCAATATGAAAAACAAATAACTTACCATGAGCAAAATTTATTAGTAGAAGAGCATACTTCCTACGATAAATATAAATACCCATGAATACTAATAGACCACATCTTTTGTATAGGAATTCTCATTCCAAAATGTTTTGTAATCCAATATCCTTACCAATTCTGTATTTCATTACCTATTCATCCCATCGGTCATTACTTTTCCAAACACCTCTAAGATAATTACGCTGAGTACCCAAATCCTAACACCCCAAATGTTACACAGAACGGAACGTCCTTCTACTTTTTCGGTTGTATTTCTAACTATAATTTTTTAATATATAATACCCATCCTAAATAAAAGAAAAACTTCAATTTATAAAAGAGAGGCGGACTATTCACGTCAGCTGTTACTACGCTGCTTAGTATTTTTTCCGTTACTCTTCTAAAAAATGAAATTCATAATTACATATCCAGCTCGTTTGTTTCTGTTACAACTTTTCTATCAATAGGTATGCATTGGCGAGAGGACTAATTTAATAAAGAACTCGTAACACCGAAATTTAGCTGCAATTTTCTTACACTGAAATACAGCAAGATTGTGCTGAGAAATAAAGTGATGAGTCATATAGTAAAAATATATGTAAATGACATTTAATCACATAAATAAGTAAGGAAGCAATTACAAATTGATCGTTAGCAGTCTCGAAAGTGAAACATTACTTGCGAGTCACATGAATGGTAATCTCAATTCGTCAATCACATATTTTAAATCGACTAATAAACGTCATATACATGAATATATCTGTATGAATGACAGCTTTTCCCACATCCCGGAGACATTCCACACTCTCATTCTGAAAGACTTTGCAGAAAGAAATCTTGTCTAAGCGTCCTGCGGCTCTACCTTTCCTAAATCAGATCTTTTGGTGTTTTAGCGTTTAGAACTGAATTGAGATCGATTTGAGTCCTAAATACATTAAGTAGTTGAGGTTTTCGGACTTATCGAGTTCGGAAATCTAGTGTTCTGATTAAATCAAAGTAAGAACTTGGAGTACCCGTTTGAGACTTCACGAATTACAGTGTAGAGTTCCAGACAGCAGGTTTGGAATTTCGTTACAATCGCAATTACCAAGTAAGCCTTACTGAGTTTCATTTTTCATTAGTTCTTTTTTACAGATATTTCACCCCCGAGTACAGCTATGAAGATATTAACGAAGCTAGGGGTTAATCAATGACTAAGTAACAAATTGATATAATTTTAATTCAAAGAAAGAACAAACAGATTATCTAATCTGATTAAACAGTCCCCATCAGAAACATAGTTAAAGTATGAGTTTTACTGAAAGTCTTGGTTTCCGAAAACTCGGAAAAGTTTGTTGAGGCCATTCAGCGTCATATCATTGAAAAGATCATGCGTCTTAAAAATGAGGTAACGCATTTCTTAAAATCACACGCAACAATCGGAAGAGACACGACTCAACTTAATTCTAGACTCAGTTTCGTTTTAACGGAAGCTTTCTTCCTGAGACTAAATATTTAATTATCTACATATCTTAACTTATACTACTTTATGTCCTGAACTTTCTGATTGTCCTTAACAATACATGTACCTAGCGCTGAAATGATGATAACATGTCACTCTCAAATTTTGATGAAAAACAGTTGATTGATAGCATTTATAATATTGATAATATTTTACTCTTTCTTTCCTCAATTTAGATTAGAATACACTTTTTTACTTGTGTCAGGTTTTGTTGTGACAGAGTTTACCGAGTGGAACTTATAATAGAGTTTAAACTCAGTATATCAGATATAACTAGATTTGGTTAATTTCCGACTAAGTCCTGACATTTTAGTTTCAACTGAGATTCCTGAAGAACTAAACTGACAACACTTGAGTTACCTATAACTAGTGAGCTGTGGTATGACATGTGAAAACAATTCCAAATTATAAAGCACAGTGAAGAATATGTTTTTGCGTGAAGACAATCGACTTCATCTATTAGACTTTATTGATGTGCTTTTTGAATCATTAGGTCAAACGTAGTATAGATGATTCTTATCATGCACTTCGAGCAGGAAAATTATCAGCATTAATGCATAAAAGTAATTATTTCAAAAAAGTAGATAAAAGGGCAGCATTTTCCGAAGGTGGAAATCTATGTTTTGATAGTTTACATCAGTAAAAGCAGCTATTTCCACGATTTCCAGTTGCTTCAGATTCTTATTTGTTCATCTTTCTCATTCACAATCCATTCAAATATATTCCTTAATACAATCGTTTATAGATAACTTTTATACATTCATGACCCTTCAATAAAACCGAAACAGATCTTACACAGATGTATGAACTTACAGGGTATCTTCAATACCTGTTGCTTGAATTTTTTAAGGATTCTGGTACACATACGGCGAAAAAATAAAACAAGAACATTACTTCAAACCACAGACACATTGAAAATAGTAAGCAATTTCTAGTCGCGTACCGCCAAAGTGAGAACATTGGCTTATATGTTATTTATTCAGGCAAATTCAATATATTGTATACATACATGCATTGTTTCAAAAAAAAATTGTCGTATTATACATGTTATCAGAGTAGTCACGGAGCAGGGATCGCAATTATATATCATCAAAAATCGGAAAAGCCGTAAAATATGAGCTTTGAAAGCATGAATTTTCCATATTTGTATCAGAATAGTTTTGGGCACGTGACTTCAACTCATCCACACTAATAGACAGTTTGCTATAGGAATAAGTCTCAAAGAATTCTTTAGAATTCTCCAACCAAGGTAGGCATTTTGGATAATAGTATCTATATACTTCTAATCCGGACCTAAGCAACCATGACGAAATTAGGGATATCTACTGGTCTATAGCCTTGCATACTTTCAAAATTCACTACACAGTGTAATGATTCAAGTGAATGCGCAAAACTGTTGCACGTTACGATCGTACAGTTGTACTGTTTTGCAGATTCCCCTTGGAAATCATTACAATGACATGAGTGTGACAAAATTCACACCCACCAGGTAACACAGTGTAATGATTTTCAAGTGAATGCGCAAAACTGTTGCACGTTTACGATACGTACAGTTGTACTGTTTTGCAGATTCCCTTGGAAATTATTACAATACATGAGTGAGGATCCGTTTTTTCAAACATTCACAAACACTGCAAACATTTGACCTTTCAATGACATTTTAACATAGTTAGTTGTAATCTCATTTTGACAGAACTACTGAACCCAGTAAATACAATCAAAGCGCTACGATGCTTGTTAATGAATGTATTGTGTCCATTTCAATTTATAATATAAATTATTGCAAATGTCCGTTGGGACACTGCTATAAATGGCTGTCTCAACGTGTAATACACTGAATTGGAAGAAAGAATCAATCCAGGGGCGCATGGCGTTTGCATCGACAGAAGAATTTTCAGCAAACGTTGAAAATTACAAGTTACAAGGAAATGAATATTTAGCTTGTTCAAATTAAATGAAAACCAGATAGACAGAAAGAAAAGAATTGCTCACCTTGCCTTTCTTTCAAACATCTGATAACGAGTGCTGGAAGACCGAGTCTGTGGCGGATATCTTACCCTGCGCTGTCCATAAATTTGAGAAATGAGACCAAGCTGATGCAGGTAGCAACTCTTAAAATAACTTTTTGATAGACTTTTCCAATTTTCTGGAAACTCTCCTTCTTGACACAATTGATGACTGCAGACATTTTTATCGTTTTATCATTCTTGATTTCCTCGAAAATGTCAAAATCTCGTCCCTTTGTCCTCGGAAATACTATCACCTGCCCATCTTCTTCAGATCATTCGGGGAGTTATGTGTGGCCCATCCTCGACTCAATGAATCTTCGTTCCTGAGTTGATTTCTTAAAAGTTCCTTGCCCAATGCTCTTGGTGCGGACAGTGACACCTGATATTGTGATGGAAGTACAATCGCTCCTTTGACAGACTAGGGTCAACGGATTCAGTTTGACCTGACTCGGAAACTGAAGTAGAAAGAACTCGAATTAAAAATGTGGACCTTCGCGAGCTTTCTGGAGAATTCGACGTCCATTGGAGGTGTAGTAGGTACTACGTCCGTATCATCGTTTGAATCAGATATTGAGCGTACTTCCTGTGCAAACAGCGTGCAAATTATATTGGACGGTATTGGAATAGTGGAATTCTGAGACTGTAGAGTGGTCGCAAATCTGATAGCAGCATGTCTTTTAAGCTTAAATTTTCTTTTCTTGGGTGGAAGTTCTTCATTCTCGCCTTTCGTAATCCGTATCAGCTTCATCGAATCCATATCGTACATCTCTCCTCCTCCTCCGTTTTACCACGACATCTGAGGATATCGATCCCGTCAACTCAAATTTTGAACTCTTTCTTGCAACATTTTCATAATCCTCTACTAAAGAAGAAGGTATCAATATCATGAAAGATATTGCATGACACTTTATCTTTACAAAATAATGTAATAAGAATAAGCTAAGCTAGATGTATCAAATGACGTAAACGGTCTCGTTAAAAGTTCTTCCGGATTTCTCTTTCGAGTTTGAGTTCCGTAAAATGAGTGTAACTCTCGAAAATTTAAGCACTAGTGCTCGAAAAACGCAACACGAGAATTGGTATAACAGTGACATACAGGAAGACAAAGCACTTCAATCAGCTTCGAATTTACCAGGCTACTACTTGGAGACTTCCAAGCTACTACATTAAAGTCCATCAAATCTTCCAGATTATTTATTACACGGAGCGAGAAATTATTGTTTTCATTATGAGCCCAATGCAATGACATTTAGGCTATATGGATCTACAATTACTGTTGGCAAGGTCATTTCTTTCCATCAAGGAATAAGGAATCACGGGCTATCATGGGGTATCACATATTGAGCAAGAGTCGTGTATAATACATAGGCCCTCTCTGTCCTTCTCAAGAGCTTAGATTATGATTACTATAGAAAATTCTTCTAAGGCAAAGTTAATGTCGACAGTAGTTTCGTCAGGAAAAATATCTTAACAAGAACCTTGTTTTGGAAGAATTTTTTAGTATAATATCAGATACAAATATAATTTCAAAAATGCCTAAGAAGGAAAACTTAGTCGCGAACAACCTCTGAGATATGACACCCATGTACTGATAGAAATGACAAATTATAAATAACACCAATAAATATTTAGCTTTCGAATTACTTCGTAATTTTGAAGTATGGATTTACTTCAATTGAGCTTCTAATAAAGTACGCCTAATGCATGTTGAGCTTCACCGTAGTTCTCTGCATTTATGAAAGCAACAAATTTCATTAATGCTGAAAAAAAGAACATTTATGATAGTTGAAATGAAGTATTGAAGAAAGACATTGTTCAGTGGGCTTATCGTCTTATTCGAAGAAAAGTGTTAGGTTCACATGGATTGCTTCAACCTGAACCAAATTATAATCACTCTACTTATCCGAATCATGGAATGAGCGTCCTAAATTAGCCGAACACAAAATTTAAGCAGGACTTAGAATAGGCAGATCTCGGATCTATGTTTCTGATTACCACTTATGATAGCTCAGTTTATAGACTATTCATATTGTATTCATTTAATACAAATGGTTATCGCTATTGAAATGAATGGAAACTATCAGAACACGATATGATAGTGTTTGGAAATCCGAGATAAGGTTGGAGATTTTATAAGCAGTAGCTAGAACGTTATAGGCCCTACTGAAAATATGATTTACCTACATGTCAGTGAAAATTGAAAACATAAATTCCCTTTCTTAGAACGTCAATTTTGTATTATGCAAAATAGGGTCTGCAAGTTAACCACAGCCACGGATCCCACAAAATCAGATATTCATTATTTATTTGAATAACAACGATATACTCGTAACAAAGTAAACAATATTTCCTAAAGATCTGGATCCGTTCGGACACTCCAAATCTAAGATTTGCTCGAAAAGTCCGGGCATTTGCATTCAGTATCAATTCACTATATTGGACATAATCTTGGATAAGATTATCCTAAGGAGTCAACTATGAGGAAAAACTTAGAAAATAAGATAAAAATAAAACATACCAGAATTATTTCGACAATTCTAATTTTCAACAATCGCAACATAAATGCACCAATTACCGGAGATCCAGGGATGAGAATGGGTTAATGGGGGTCCGGGCGGAAATTTAGATCTTTGGCTTTTGGACCCTAAATAGAGAAAAATGAAGGAATCCATTAGCCCGATTTACTGAGGCCCGGGCGGAATTCCGCGTATTGCCGGAAAATTCTCATCCCTGAATACTAAAAAAGCAGGTGACATTGATTAGAATTCCAACACCTCAAAGCTAGCGATTAAATTTCTGAAAATACTCACTATGTGCAAGGATTTGAATAGGCCTATATATGACGAATTATTAAGAAACTGTAGATAAAATAAGCACTACTTTAAACACTTTAAGAATCATTTCACTCTAGACAGCTCAATAGGCAATGAAAACTTTGTACTCCCTAGTAATACTTACCATCAGAAAACAGGATTTTGCCAAGATACGTAACCCATGTCGACTGAGGAAGACTTTGATTCTTTAAAAAATCGTCCTCAGAAGATGATAATGATGTTTCGGAGGAAATGCCACCATAGCGTTATTATCTTCCAATTTCTTATCTATCCATCCACCAAAACAATTTCAATTGTCTCATCAGTAAATTGAAATAAATGATACATCTGAAACAGATAAATTTATCAAAACTTAAGATTTGGACTGTGCAGAATGGTCATGAAATATTTATCATTAAAGAAGCATGGCTTTGCCAGCACAATATCAGACAGCTGACAATGATGGGAGATTGGACTTCCTGGCTGTTGAAGTACATATCTTTCAACCATTCCTACTTTGACGGAAGGAAGCGGCTCATCAAAAAATATTCCCGATAACATTTCAGATGCCATCCACCCACTAATGCATCACACCGTGGTTATGAGCAAAATATGCAACTTTAAACGGCTTGAGCGACTCACTTTTAAGATAGACGTATCGATTCGGAGTTTCAGCTTTTATGTAAGACAGAGAACTCAAATAAAAAGTTTTGAAAAATCTCATATTCCGACCACAAAATCTTCGGCAAAGACGTAGGATTTGATCTCTTTGGAAAACATTCTTCTACCTTCAGTGTCAAGTACACAATGCCCCTAATGATTGATCAGACTCCAAAACGCGTCTAACTAGCTGTTGTAAGGATATCTGGGAGAGCGTGATTAGACGCTTTACAAAGCGCAAAAAAAATTTTTCAAATTCAAAACAGCTGAATGAGTCTAATAGACCGTATCTCTGAACATCATCAGATATTGGCATAGTGAATGTGTATTGTATACAAGGGCTCGTTCGCCAAATATCTCACGAATAAGTGACCACGACTCAATTCAACAAGTTTCTCGCGTAATTAGAAATATTCATCACTATGCGGTGAGCAAAGATGCGCATAACAACGGTTAGAGAAATGAAGCAATCAACGAATTTTGAGCTACAAAATTTTGGTAGAACAATAGACCGAGATATAGTAGAAACAATCTCAATTCTGTAGCCTTCCACATTCCCAGTGCGAGAGACTACGAGGACGTCTGCTGAAGTCATTGACTATATTCTCTTCCGAAAAGAGACCATCATTTCAGACATAAGAATGAGTTGGTTAGCGGATAATCTTACTTCACTATCGCCATATCTTAGTTCCTCCAATAATCTATATGTCACTCCTTTGCATACGCTATGCATATAGTCCAATGGAAAATTTGCAACCATGTCTATATCTGCGATAGCTTCAAAAGGGGATCGTCCTTTGTGTCGACTTGGGCTGCTCACGGGTTTCTGAATGAGTTGTTGTTATGGTTTTGGGAAATTTATTTCAGTGAACAAACCCTCCTGTTATCTATTGTAGCACCTTTTTGACAACAACGTTCACAACCATAATACGATCCATGCGATTTTAAATTGAGAAATGAAATGTTCTAGCTAGCTGGAGTATCGCAACAACAGCTGTAAAATTTCACGTTAGAACCATCAAATCCAAATCGCAGTAAATCCACTAATTCTATGATAAGGTCACTCACGAACTCGTTAGGGTCATGTGGTTTCTGATATCCATAATAGGCACCCAACAATGAAAACCGACGACGAATATCCAGACAAAGAGCATAAAATAGGCCAAAAACATTTTTTGTAACTTCGATGAACTGCAGACCATCAAAATTGAATTTAAGAAGTAGAGTCCTCATTTGCAATTTTCAGAGTTTCATGACGAATCGCAAGCCCTTTTTTAGACCGAAATGATGGTAGTCTCCAGGAAAAACCTTTCTTGGTAGTAAAATCTTTTGATCTGTGTGTAACAGCGAGCGTGCATCTATAGGCAGCTCGGATGATATCTGTTCAGTACTTTAAAAACTTTTTGAAAGATCATTATGAGTTATTTGATTGTTCTAACGACTTCGGAAAGATCTCTTCTTATATCTAGTTCTTTATCAGTTTCAGATGCATCAGAAATTCCGATGGATGAGTTTATATTCGCTCAGTCGACTGAACTTGTTTCATCATAGCTATCGTGTTCAAAAGGGTATAAAAAATCATTTGTTGAAATATTCCTCCGTTCCTCATTTGCTGACATGCAAAATGCAACTGCTTCATCACCATCTAATCTTTCCAGACTCGAATCTGATGACATATTCATAGAGTGGTCGACCAACCGTTGAGTTCTCGTCTCTTTCGCCGCCGTTTTTTACACTCATCTTAGAAATTTTCTAAAAATACAGGAAAATGTCAGAATAGGCCTAAATACAATGTAGACACTATAGTATCTGCTCATAATAGAAAAACAATATACAGAATTAATATTATATATATATTTATATTATATATTATAATATTACTATTAGACTACAAACATGAAAAAGACAAACATTTCTCCTTTCTTGTTCTTTTATGTAGGACTGCAGAAGAGATCGATTTAACTTATATAAATTTCAGATATATTTTTTTCATATAAGAAGGTTCTCAGCAGTATACCGGTTAAGGTATCATAGAAAACGTGTGGGCTCCGGTCCACAAATCAATTTAGTATGAGACAGAGTGGTAAAAAAACTTCTTCTATTTTTGAGTGCAATTTGCCGTACTTATTGAAAGAATCTATTGAAAGAAAAATTGCGGTTTTTGTATTCTCTATTGGTTTTTCTATTTTGATGAATGACGCTATATATTATACTTGTACCGCGGTTATCTATCAATAATAGTCAAACTGGCCGGTGTTTGAAAATTATCTTTTTTTATTGAAGCAAATTTAGTGTCTTTCACTTGCTTTACTCACGTCCTTTCCCACAAATTGGTTCATATGTAGTTTGATATGATGTTTGAATTGGTTTCAACGATTTCATTTTTCTGGCAACTTCTGGATTTTAATATACGTGTACGGCGGAAGCTATCTCGTAGAATTCAAGAAAGTGAATGGATTATATACTTATATGCTTCGCAGCAAAACGAACACGTGAAGACAAAACAATAAAATAAAGATGACGGTGACTAAACAGAAAATGACGGACAATGTGAAAATACAGACAATACTGACAAAATGTTAAAAAATACTGAAACTACTGATAAGATGCAATAAATAAGGAAATTTACGAGGCCTGTTTATGCTACAATTGAGCTCGTTGAATTCTGGATTCACGTATTTCATGTATATCATCAGACCTACTCACAATCTCTAAAACTCGAAATGCAAAAACTGTGAAAAGCAGCTTACTAATGTGAAAAGCAATGTAATGTCTGGAATTTCAGTAGCGAATAGGACATCCTTCGTTATTGAGGACTTCTCTCAGACGCCCATGCTGTTGACATGCTGATGCGCATCGTTCTGGAATGGTCCCATGAATCCAAACAAGTTTGATTTCTTCTTTCAACTTAGTGATGGAGATACATTTAGCCCTGTCGATGCGAAGCTACGCTGCTTGCCACAAATTTTCAATGGGGTTGAGGTCTGGGCTGTTACCTGGCCATTTCAGCACCTCAATCCAATTTAGACGAAACCAGTCCTTCGAAATTTTTGATGAATGGCAAGGTGCATTTTCTTGCTGGTATTCATTGGTGAATATTCAAAAACGTCAAGAGCTTTTCTGCTGATATTTTGGTGTGCACTTTGCTGTTCATTTTTGTCCCTTCTCCAGGAATGTCAACGCACCTCGGCCATGGTGGGAAAAACAACCCCAAACCATGACACCAGCTGAATGTTTGACATATTTTACAGTGTAGGGTTGATGCTGGACGAACCAAGTATCCGGCGAACATCTGAAGGGAGATTGTCAAATTGTAGGAATGTAGACTCATCGGAGAATATGACAGTTTTCCACCGGTCTGTCATCCAATGTTGATGTTCCTTTCAGAATTGAATTCTTGTTCGACTCATTCTCTCAGTCAATAAAGGCTACCGGCTTACGTCTGTCATGTTGAATTGTGTGTTGAGCGGGCTTGAAACATGCGTTCAGTTATGATATCACAAAGTAAGGGTCAAATTCTGCTTTATTGATTTTGCATTTAGGAACGGATTCTTCAAAACCTTGTGCTTCATGAGAACATCAGTTCTGTGAGTTGTCTTTCTTGGTCGACCCGAACGACTCATTGGATTCAAAGTTCCCAAGTCTCGGTACAATTTGAGAATCCTTGCAGAAAAACGTAGTGAGATTCGTAGAGCTGATGCAACTTGTCTTGAAGGTTTACCAGCATGTTCTGCTAAGGCAATGATCTGAGATCAAATTGCGATAGACACATGTTTTCGTTTTCCCATGCTGTAGAAGTGACAGGCATGTTGGCTTGTACAATAGATAAGATCATATTGGTCTACTGTAGTTTATTATCAATTGAATCAAATTATCAATCAAACGGTGTTATTGCGAATGAACAACCAAACGTCATACTGTTCTGCATTGTCGACACTCATTTTCATGAGCGCTCATATTTTATATAAACTATCCTGTATGGATAGATTCGATGTTTGCGGTATGAAGTTTGATCGCGGCTCAACTCCCACATCATAACAAAAAATCTGGCAAATACTGAATCTTGGCAGTGATAAAGCTAAATGTATTTCAATTTCTACGCTGGAAATCAATCTGAATATGTTTGGATTCATGAGATTGCATCATCATTCGTTAGCAGTAGGCCATTATCGAGGCGTCTAAGATAAGTCTTCAATAAAGACAATGTTTTGTTATATTTCATTGATATTCAAGTAATAAACGTCAGCAATCAATATATTTTGACATCATAGTTTGTTATACGCTTTGCGTAGCTATAATTTAAGAAATCGTGAGCAAATTTCATAATAAATCGTAGGTGGAAAGGAAAAAAATTTCTCAAGTGAGCCTAGACTTTTGTCGGTACCTGTATATAAATGTATATATATATATATATATATATATATAAGTATATATATATATATATATATATATATGTATTATACAGTTATATATCTTTACATATATATATACAGGTGTGAGGGTCTTCACAGATATTATATATCTATACATATATATTTATTTCAAAGAAAAAAAGCAATCTTGTGATAATTTGCTTTTATCCAAACGCGTTTCAGAGCGTTACAGTCTCCTTTGTCAATGGATTGATGTAAAACAAGGTAAAATCATTTTTATATGAGATGAAATGAAATGAACACTGTTAAAATGGCGTCAGATGGCAATGTAGAGATGAAACAGAATAAAAATTTGCTGAACAATAGAGACGGTTCCTTTCCACTTCTGCTAAATCTATAGCTATGTCATTGGATTCAAACTACGTCATTTCATGTCTGTCCTTTTTCTGTTTCATCTCTACATTGCCATCTGACGCCATTTTTACAGTGTTCATTTCATTTCATCTCATATAAAAATGATTTTACCTTGTTTTACATCAATCCATTGACAAAGGAGACTGTGACGCTCTGAAACGCGTTTGGATAAAAGCAAATTATCACACGATTGCTTTTTTTCTTTGAAATGAATATGTGGCCATATCATGGAAATATATATTTATATATATATATATATATATTTCATTGTTATATCTTGCTTCTCTTTTCAGCAGTAATTATAATCTTAGCGCAATTAAATTAGTTTAGTAAATCTAAGTTTAAGTAATTTATACAGAGGCAAAATATACATTCTTTCTGATAAATATGCATATCTACGATATCGTTTTGGAATATATTGTTTGACATCCAATCGGAATTCACGAAAAAATTATACATTATATTGGATGTACTTTAATAATCAAATGTTCATACGAATGAAATTTTCTGCATTATAACAGCTGTAAGTTATACATATTTCTTAAAAGGAGACTACTTATTTCTGTCTAGATATACCGCACCTAGGCCTGTAACTAACCTATTTCAACTGCATTGCATAAAGACTAAATGACCAAAATTAAATAACCACACATTATGTAATATGTTGTTTACAAGTCACCGGGCGTGGAAACAACCACTTCAAACAGACAAAAATGCTAGCTTAACATCATGGTTGCGATACTGAAAATAAGTGAAAGGAAATATTTGATTTGATGGTATATTTGGGTTCTATCACTCTTCAATTGACTATTTTCTACATAAAAAATGTGTTACATACTTGTCAATAGGCCAACACTTAAATGTTTCCTCCGTACTATACAAATTAAGGTAGGCCTACTGCAAATATATATTTATATTTTTGAGGTTCTCTATTGGTTGAGAAATGCATGCAATACAAGGCAGCATCGTTTAATTTGGTAATAATAATAATATTTAGTTTCTTCAATAGTATAATGTAATTATCTTGGAGAACATTAAATATAGATATCATATAGGGCCTACATATGTAGTTGACCAGGTGACGGGAGATCATCTTTATGATAAAGTTATCCAAGGTAATTAAAACTCCCCTTTTTAGTTAAGGCCAATATAATAAAGTTAAAGTTAAAAGTATGGCAGACAGGCCTTCGGAGTTCAGCGCCTTCAACGGTCGATGTTTGGATGGCACAGACGCAGCCTTTGTGAAGGTTTATACAAGAGTGAATGATATCAAGAACTGTGTTGCATGCATGAATGGCTGTTGAACTGTGACGTTAGATTGTAAAAAGGTAATTAATGTTTCCTATTGATTGCTTTGGCTTCTGTTATTGTTGTATCTCGTGTGTTGGTCAGTTTGCTAATGAGACAGAGACCTGATTTGATAGACAAACAAACGGGCGCTGGCGACATCGGGAATTTTCAGGTCTGTCTCATTAGCAAACTGACCAACACACGAGATAAAACAATAACAGAAGCCAAAGCAATCACACAACTTAAGCCAAAGCAATCAATAGGAAACATGAATTACCTTTATACAATCTAACTTCACAGTTCAACAGCCAATCATGCATGCAACACAGTTCTTGATATCATTCACTCTTGTATAAACCTTCACAAAGGCTGCGTCTGTGCCATCCAAACATCGACCGTTGAAGGCGCTGAACTCCGAAGGCCTGTCTGCCATACTTTTAACTTTAACTTTGTTATATTGGCCTAAACTAAATAGGGGAGTTTAATTACCTTGCATAACTTTATCATATACATAATAAATTTTCTAATAATATATACATTCGCTTCCATGCAATACTAAACTGGATACGCTATAACATTTTCTTCACACTTTCGAGTTGCAGTAAAATACCGTACTCAACCTTCTTCAGTTTATAAATGGTAAATTTTCAATGCAACGCAATTCTAATCTAGATACATCATGAATGATGAAAAAAGGTTATAATGCACTCTGATCGAATTCAGTTGTTGAGAAGTTGGTTGTTACTCATTAACAACACAAATCAAGAAGATGAAAGGAAAATCACGTGGTTTTACTCAATGAAGGGTAGACCGATTCTGAAATGGATTATTTGAAACCACATCTAAATTTTATGAATAAAATATTGATGTAGAAAAACAAGTCAGCAAGTTTCCTGTTAAATTAATTTTTCAGTCTCTGATTTGAGTATATCGTACATTTTGGCTGTAATTCGAAGCTTTTGTATGATAATTTGTTTAATCTGTGTTTTAGGTTGGCAGATTAACATCTTTGAGACACGCATTCTATTTATGGTCATGGAAATTGTTACTTGTAAGTAGAATATCTTTTGTATCAACTGGTGTCAACATTCAAAAGAAATAATACCATGTAAAGATAAAGTAGTTATTCTAATCGCTTGTAAATATTATTGGAAGTCAACTTTAATAGTTACTTGCCCTATGCAAAGTAATAAATGAATTATCAGAGAACTGTTGAGAATAAAATTATGGCTTATTATGACGATTAAGTCGGCATGTTTTTTCCAAGATGTATATCTCTCTCGATGTTAGATGAGCATTTTCTAAGGTAATGAAATCCTCCGATTACTGTTCGTAATGCATCATATTCATCACTGCTACATATTAGGTAAAATAGTTGTAAGAACCTTACTCTATGGTAAGACCTTTCACTCGGGATATAAACGACTATTAGTCGTGATCATCTGGTTACAAATAAACCAATTCTAAACACACTTTTAGGGGAATACTTACTCTGATATGGAAGTGAATTGAAAATTTCAAACAGAAACATATTGCAAGTGGGGTCATACTTAACTTAATTTTCCTCTGATTTGGTCAAATATAAAATTTGAATTCCGTCAGACGACTTTTGATCGACTAGTAGCTGACTTACTTACTCTTCTATTCTATCAATTTTTAGTCCAGTTTTAGACAAGTCAATAAATTTGTAATAAGTTCATTTCAAATAAGTATCTCGTTGTTTTTCCTATCAAAGTTCATAGTGAATGATATCCACAGGAGAACTCATTGATAAACATTGAATTGATGAAATTAGACCAGTTAGACGTCATTTCGCCCAGTTTCAGGACGTCTTAATGCTTAAGGGGCTACATGTCCTAGGGTACCACAGGTAGCCAGACTGCAACACAACATTTTGAATTATTAAGGAAGCTTCTCATTTGGTCGGTTGCATTCTGTAGAACATCACACGCTCTCTTAAGTTTTTAAATAGTTTCTGCTTTTCATCACTGTTCCAGTTTTTCACAGCATGCAAAAATGCAAAAGCAATCACGCTACTTTTGAAATAAACGGTAATATATGCCGGTACTCTTTTGTATTAACGTCTCAACATAAATCAACGAAATCATTTAAGAACCGGTAGAAACCGCAATTGTAAATAAAATACTGAGAATGTGCCACTGATTCCAAGTATTGAAACTTCATGAAATTCCACCTAGTTCAGAAGGACGAATAATTAAATGGATCTTTTTATCTCTCTAATCATCAATCAAAATTTGTAAAAATTGAAGGTAGCCATTAAAATTGTAAATGAAAATTCTAGCGCTGCTCAGAAATTCTAGAGTGCTTAAATTACTAGATAGAAGTTAATTATATCTTGACTACAGTTGAGATTCGGTTGTTTGAACTGAATGGATACGGATGCAATATGTCTCATTTGACAGGGCAATTTTTTGAAACCATTAAAGCACTCCCAGAATCACTGGCATTGAGTTTATAGACAGCAATGTATAGCCGTCAGTCGTCTGTACATAACCACTGTCCATATAGCAGTAGAAAAGTCGGTGGAAAGTCAGTTTTATCGATTGCAATCTCGATCGAAACTTCAACTATGAAGGTTAAGTATAAATTTCGAAATAAAAAGCCGCATACAAACCTTTCGAAATCATCAAAGTAATGTTTATATATATATTTTAACAAGCACTGCGAGAATGATTGCTGAAATTGCATATAGATTCAAAATATGCTTGCAACAGGGTTAGAACCGGCCGGGCCATTCATTCTAATTAGGATTATGTCGCCGATTGATGACATTCATATTCTAGAATTAATTGTCTAGTCAGCAAAAATAGAATTTCAACATTGTGTGATATGATGTACCTTTCCAGATCATGTATGAAACTTCGATTTTCAATCATTCATTGTCTCAAATCAAAGATACAATGTACATGTAGTTTGAATTGAGATTACTCACTAATGAATTGAGACATGAGATTACCTTGAAGATCTACCTCACTTTGACAGTAGAATTGTCAAATCAATAGCAAATATCCTAAAAGCAAACATAAAATGCTGCATACGTGCAGATGCTTTAAAAGGAAATTCACTGTGTCTCAGTTCCTTCAATAGATATTGCACCAATTTGTGCATAGTGTGCGTAGGCCATGCCTACATCATGTTTCAACTTTTTTGCTAGATCGCACAAAACAGAAGAAATTATCCAGATGTATTAATGAAAATGAAATGCATAATTGTATTTTATCCATGGATGATGTGATCACCTGCTATACAAGAATGAGCATGGGCAACTGCTATACAATGAAGGAAGAGTCAAGTTGATATAATCGTGTAGGTTGCTATCCTTTGTAGGTGGGTTTGCTGAACAGGCAGTTCCTTGTCTCTGCGGTCAGTTTCTGGAATCCCGCTTTCTAGATATTGAGAGTACCTTCACTATTATTCAAAAAGGTGGAATATGTTGACTGGAAACGGTAGGAATGAACTGTCTGAAGAGTAGCTTAGGATAGGATGTGACTTTGTGAAACGGCACTTTGTCGAATATGAAAGATACATGATTCTGAGACAGACAACATATGAGAACATTATTCTTGCAGAATCAGCTTTAAATGCATTATCTGCTCCATCCTTGTAGACATGATGGATGATGAGTCCATCTTTGTATGCGTGATGCATGAGGCCATCCTTGTAGGAATGATCGATTGCACCATCTTAGTAGGCATGATTGCAGGTCATCCATAGTGAACTCAGGATGATGTTCAGTGATGAACACAATGGCGCCCTCCATCTCATCATCCAAGAAAACATTTTCTTGCTCCACCTCGCGGAGGAACGACAGTCCCATGCTCACGGTATCGTCGAGCAATTGTATATGCAGTACCATTCGCAATACTCATCTGTCTAGTAGTCTCTATAATGCTCATATGCCGCAACAATTCTTTGTCAACCAAGGAGATGTCATTTCATGCCATATTTGAGGAATAATCAGTCGACTAACGGAACTTTATTGGTTTTTATAGAGAATTATATATGAATTGCGATTATTATGCATGAATTGAGATATGTCACGTCAATTTTATCTGCCGTCAATAACTAAAAATAAGAAATAAGAAACTTCATACTTCAATTAAATTTCATGATATCAGAAATTAGCAATTAAATGTCTGATTAGTAGTAAGTAAAACTCCACTTCTGGACCGCGCAAGATGGGCGCCGTCGCTGACGTCCCCCCCTCTGGAACGGCGGAGTGTCGTGGTCGGCCGCCGTGGTGCTTTGAGTCAGACGTCCCCCCCCTCTGGAACGACAGAGTGTCGAGGTGTGCCGGCCACGTGCGTCCGTCAGGTTCGCTGACGCCCCCCCTCTGGCCGACCGTCGTATAGCGCGCGGTGATGTGGTGTCTAGGTTGGCGTGGTGTGCCGGCCAGGTTGGCGTGGTGTGCCGGTCAGGTTGGGAGGGTGGACTGTCGTAGCTCACCTGAAAAAATCCTAAGTGTCAGAGTGGCTTTGTATGGGTAAAATTTTGAAAATTTTCCAAAGTGTGGAATTTCGACCTGGGACCGTCACCAAAACATTTTTCATCAAATTTCACTGACCTCCCCCCACCCCCCCCCGACAGCAATCTTCTAACTTTGGTTCTAGTGGACGGATTTTGTCTTACAGCTACTCGTTTGAAAGAGGAGAAAAAACTGCTCGACGCCATTTTTGCCGCGAGTCAATCGGACTAGCCGTTCAAAAGTTAGAGCTGTTACAAGATTTTAGGTCGGAGCTCGCTCACCTGAAAAAATCCTAAGTGTCAGAGTGGCTTTGTATGGGTAAAATTTTGAAAATTTTCCAAAGTGTGGAATTTCGACCTGGGACCGTCACCAAAACATTTTTCATCAAATTTCACTGAACGAGGGGGGGGTCCGTGAAATTTGATGAAAAATGTTTTGGTAAAGGTCCGAGGTCGAAATTCGGAAGTTTTAAATTTTTCAAAATTTTCACCACACTGGAGCTCTCACACTTAGGAATTTTTTCACTTGTGGCATGTTACATGGACATGTGCTGACACACCCACTTCCCGTGGTCATATGAGAATGGTTCAGGTGTCATATGATAGACAATGATGAGACAAATCGTTTGCAACAAACCGCATGTCGCTACGATGAATACTTTTGGAGATAGAGCCATTTTCAGTTTTCTTCCGAGCATATATAAACCCCCGGCAACGTAAGTCTCATCACTTCATCGAAAGACGAGGTAAGCGACGGTCGTCGCTCTGAGCTCCCGATATCGGGTGTTTCAAAGGACTCTATCTTTTGAAGTAGGCAAGCTATCTTCTTACTTTAAAGTTTGTATGATAGAGTTTGATAGTGTCTTTACTACTGATAAAATTTTTTAAAAGTAGTATGAGTAGTAAAATGCGGAATTTTTTTAAAAATTCTTAATTTTCAGTTTTTTCAAAGTTTTAACATGTAGACTAAGGTTTCAAGTATGCTGAGTTCAAATCTGCTATCAGATTTGAAATTTGACTAAGTCTAAGGCAGCTTTGAGGGGTTAGATTCCAGCTACTGATCACTACCTTTGACTCGGCGTTCCTGTTACCACTTCGGGGCAGTGACAATGATGTCTTCAGCTGTAAAGAGCGGATATCGGGGAAGATCTCTCACTTCCCTAGTGATCAGTACAAGGCCTTCGGGCTGTCGACGGGATCGAGTGCCACTTACTACACTCAAATCTATCATTCCTGACTAAGTGTAATCTTTAGGAATATGACTGTACTACATGATTCCAAACTTAGACAAATTTCATTATCTTACAGTTAACAATAAAATCAGGTATGGCTAACGATAAAAACCGCAAATTCCATATCAAGATGTGCACATGTGGGCGAATCAATCGCAGTGCGGACGCCATGGCTCATGTCAAGAAGGCGGGCACCGACCACATGATTATCCTGAATAGTGTTGCGTGTGTGAAGTGTAGAGTGTTGAAGGGTGATGAGGATGAGGCGCGTTTCTATAGAGTGCATGCTGACTGTAGTGGAGGTTTGGTGAATGACGTGCGATTCACGCAGTTGATTGTTAAAGAGAGGGAGCGAATGTTGGTGATCGAGCGAGAGGGTAAGGTTGAGAATGTTGTTGAGAATGATGAGTTGGCGAGAGCAGTTGCGTCGTTGGAGGCTGAGATTGAGCGAAAGAGAGTGCTTGAGAGTGATGATGAGGATGATGTGGATTTAGATAGGGAGCGTGTGAGGAAGCGTGTGAGGAAGTTGAGCTCTTCGTCGTCGGAGGTGTCAAACATTGTCATCACCGACCCCCTGAAGAGCTCATCTTCCCCAAAAGTGAAGAGTGGTGGGATTCGTATGCAGTCGGCGAGGTGGTTGAAGGATGAAGAGAAGAAGCATGTTTCGCAGCAGATGGCGCATGATTTGTTGGTGAATAAGTATGAGAGTTTTGAAGAAGGTGAAGGATGAAGTTGTGAAGGAGTTGGATGAGTTGAAAAAGAAGGAACTGAAGTCGAAGGAGGTAGCGGATGAGAATATTAGAATGAGGCGTAGTGTGACTGATTTGAAGAGTAAGACGCGAGAGTTGGAAGAGAAGAATGATGAGTGTGAGAAGAGGGCGAGTGCTGCGGAGAGAAGAATGAGAGATGCAGAAGCGAAGTTTGAGGAGATGATGAAGGAGATGTGTTGAGAGCGAGGAATGTTGAGTTGGAGAGGACTGTGGCTCGGCGGGGTGATGAGAGGCAGGCGTATGAGAAGTTGGAGCGCATGAGGGATGAGTGGAATCGTGTGAATGAGGATCGTTTGTTTGAGTTTCACATCCCTATTCGGGATAATCATTTGGACGGCGAAGTACTGGTAAATCAAAGCCTCGACGAATCTATAATATGTTACAAAGGCCATCCGACGAAAAAATGCCTACACGCCAGCCTGAGAATGCGCGGTCATCTGCACAAATTTTCTATTCGGAAGCGCGCGAGACTGCCAAAGGATGGCTAACTTGGTAAGTGAAAAAGTAAATAAGATAGTATATCCTATTCTAATACATATCATTTTCATTGCAGATCTTTGCCCGCCTTCACCACCCCATCAATTCACTCCCGAGAACGAACCATCGGCTCTCTTAAGGGCCACCTAGGGGCAAGACATGATAGAACCTCCACGCGGTTTGCCCTGGGCAGTCTTTGGACTGGCGAATACTATCATTAAGCTGCATCTGCTATCAGTCAACTTGAACGTTGCGTCGCGTTAGAGGGGTATATAAACCACTGCCTCTCATTTCATTTCATTTCAATCATGCAGACGCCGAACAGTCAAGTCAGCTCTCCTCGCGGACCGCAGTTAAGGCCGCGAAATTTATTTTAGGAGTTTGTCAGGCTAGAGGAGCAAGACAGAGTCCACAATAATCTTGCTCGGATTGGCAATCCGATGACAGCAACTGGTGGCAATCCAACGGAATAGCGCTACATTCCACTTTTTAGCCATGTACCAGTTAGTGTGGAAGTCGACAGTGCTACCAAAGAGAGAGTCAAAGACTCTCTCAGCAGAATTGGTAGGGTGTAAGATGACGTTACTCCCGAGAACGAACCACCGGCTCTCTTAAGGGCCACCATGGGGCAAGATTTGATAGAACCTCCTCGCGGTTTGCCCTGGGCAGTCTTCGGACTGGCGAATACTATCATTAAGTTGAATCTGCTATCAGTCAACTTGAACGTTATGCAGTCGATTGCTATCCCTGAAGCATTCTGATTCGCTGTTGAGCAATTCATTGTTGAAAACCCTATATAAGCCAGAAGATTGTAGCGCTTCTCATTCAATTTCAAGTCACGATGGAAGCGACATCTGCCAACAGCATTCCCGTCTTCATCGATGAAGACAACGCCATTCGCGAGTTCGTCATCCTCGACGAGTGGGATGAAGAGGATGATAAGGTGAAGATCAAGAGGATCGTTTGGACGGATGAGGTGTGGACTCCGAATACCACTCGCATCCGAAAGGTGCCAGATGCACCAGCACGACCTCGGCGGTATAGGGTCTATGACAACCTAACCGTCATACCCATTGACTATTCCAGCCAATAGTCAACTTAAATTAACACCCCGAGAACGAACCATCGGCTCTCTTAAGGGCCACCTAGGGGCAAGACATGATAGAACCTCCTCGCGGTTTGCCCTGGGCAGTCTTCGGACTGGCGAATACTATCATTAAGATGAATCTGCTATCAGTCAACTTGAACGTTGCAAATGAAGTTCGGTGTAATACTTCCTTTCGGCGGGCGTTCCTGTAAAGGGCGGCGGTGAAACCCGTAGCTATGTATACCGCAAGGAACATTCGGCAATGGTCAATCTTGTTTAACCTCTCTGCGTCATGTTTGCAAGTGATTGCCTGTGTCTCAACGTAGTATGCATTCGCGCCAGGGCGACATTTAGCCAACTGTCGAAGGTTGCCTAAAACTTTCCATTGCATACGTTATCAGAACCATGAGTTCTACCTGTCTCTATCAATGAGACGAATTGATGAATGGAATGAAATGGGAGGACACTCACGCGCCACACGCAACATAACACACTTCTCTCTTCCGTAGTCTAACAAGCTCTTTACACATGGATCGCAGTCGATTGCTATCCCTGTATCAGAAGTGTAAGCTATCTTAATTTTATTTGACACTATTTCATCTACCATCATCGTCCATATGAAATGTTTTAAAATTTACAAGTTAGACTAAGCGTGCTACTATTTCCAAATGAAAAAGTATACATGGTTCAATCATCCACTGAAGCCCCATTCAAGTAAGTCAGTATGAAAGCAAAGATAATACGAAATAAAAATTTATTATGGCATGTATTTCAAAAGGTCTTCATCGTCAATATCGTCCCAGAGTCTGGCTTCACATAGATAACAAAAACAGTTCAGTTACTTTAATCGTTCTTCCACTGCGAGCCTCACTTTGTCGATATACTCCCACTCCGCCATAGTTCGTGGCTGGGAGTTAGGGGTGTACCACTCCCATAATTGGTGGAGGAATTTCGTGCTGGTGATCTCCATCACATCGTCAGCATCGTACTGGAGATACTTCCACCTCACGCCTGTTAAGTCGAGACACTCCTTCTCACATACACTCTCCTCTTCCTCGTTCGCTGGTAATGACAACTTTCAGATATTGTCCAGTCGGTACACCTTCTCTACCTTCCCCTTCGTTGATGCGTTTGGTGCAACGAGCGCCCTTGGTGTTGAGGAGGTAGAAGAGAATTTTGTGTTTGGTGTTGTCGGAGGGCTGGCTTGTCATGTTGACTGTGAATAATAACTTTGAAATGTTTTCTAATTCTTAAGTATCAACAAGCAACCAATCAGAATGAACAGCCAATGAATGATGAATACGAAAGTATATATGTAAAGTGATATTCGTGTCATTTCACTCTGTCTTTGTGATATATAAGTGAAGTGTTCTCTGGCGTATAAGTGAACTGCTCTCTCGTGAAGTCTCTATCTTGTTGAAGTATCAACCTTAAACTCGATTTCGTTGAAATGGTAAGTTGAAAATTTCTTCACTCATCTCCCTCAAACGTGTGGCTAATAGCATCTTCCTCAATTTCAGGCATCAACTTCATCACCAACGCCCTCCCTTCTCGAGGAAAGTTTAGAGTTGTTGAGTGAAGGTAGGTTGTAACAATACACTGAGACTTGAACAGAGATGATAGAATGATTTCTCTTTCAGGTGATGTGAGTTCCAGCTCAGGACTCTCGCGATAAGGCAACGAGTGCGAATGTGCCGACTGCGGACATATGTTTACAAGGAAGCACAGTCTCTTTCGGCACATCAGACAACGTGTATGTCAACGCAAAGCGGCGTCAATCTCCGGAGGTGAAGTTGATTCTGACGATGACATCTCCTTTCCTTGCGATTTGTGCCCTCTTTCTTTTGATAGTCACTTTCAGCGATATTCGCACAGACTTCAACACACGCATGCAAATGATCACTACACCAACGGTACCTCTATCATCTCCCTCATTAACATTTCCCATAGTCATTTAGTACGCGACTACTGCATGGAGTCCAATACTCAAATAGTAGATTTTACTGAGTGGCTCCTTCAAAATTCTAGCATTATCGAAGCGCTCTTCAACAATTTAGACAATTTTAGAATGAAGGCGCTCATCTACCTCAAATTTAAATATATTAAGATGGATTTTCAAACGGGTCAAATGACGGAGAGAATACAGTTTCATGTTCCTTCCTCTTCCGCGACTGAAGTTGTAGACTGCGAGTCTTGGCTAAATTTTCACATTCAATGTTTAAAATCAAATGTAGATAAATTCAATCAACGCGACAGCGCTCTCATTTTTGATGGTGTGGACTCAGCCATATTCAAAATTTCCCTATTAGAAAGTCATGCAGCTCGAGGCACATTTAAACTACCAAAAACGTTGTATAATAAGAAAGCTGTCATCAATGTCGATTGTAAATCACAGTGTTTCAAATATGCAGTCCTATCCATCCTTCACTATAATTATATCAACGCGCATCGAGATCGCACCTATAGCTATAGACAGTGGGAGGATGAACTAGACTTTGAAGGTTGTGATAGTGACAACATGAAAATCAAAGATGTAGAAACGTTCGAAAAACATAATA
>CAJQUW010007871.1:0-12505 GCA_907163375.1 Prostheceraeus crozeri
TCATGCTACAAAACAACTATTAGTTCCATGAATGTGAGGTTAAATTGTATATTAGCCGTAAGCGTACAGACACCTACATGGTCTCCTTTTTGCAAATAATGTGCTTGAAGATTGAAAAAAAATTCGAACATTTTTTTTATTAGACCTACCGTGCTAAATTTTTTGATTTAAAAAACAATTGAATTATTTTCCTGAAAAAATTCTGTAGGATAAGTTCAACGTTGCATCATTTTCAGAGTGATCATTTTTATACTGTGACTTCAATTGAGGTTTCCATTTTCTTTTTCTCACATCTGACCCAGTTTTCATTCGGGAAGTAGATATCGGAGACAGAGAATGTAACACGGCTGTTAATGTTTTTAGTCTGGCCTAGGGAATTCAAAAAACAGCTTATTAGGTCTTGAAATGAAACCTTATTTTCTCATACCACTGAAGCGAATTTCAGTGAGTACATTCTGCGGTCATGACTCTAAAATTCTTCAAAGCGGAAATTTGGAAAGCAGCGTCCACATGCACGTTGAGACGAATATTAGGTGGATACTTGCTTTTTTTAGATGGGGTTGCATGAATCCAAATGGTCTCCTATCCATGATTAAAAAAATAATCTCAAGCCAGCACTTTGCATTAGATGGCTGACCTAAAGTTGAACCTCACGTGTCGATTCTGGGCCTATATAGGTAAGTCGTTTAAAAATTTTTTAAAACGACCGAATCCGTCAGAGCTTCCCGAAATGTTATTGTTAATCTTGGATATTTTGGTGGCACGATGAATGTACATTTGCCACAAAATATCCATAGGATCAATGCATTGATCGGTATTAGTCGCAGGTATCCAATTATTAATCAAATTTTCATTACTGAGACTACTGTGAAGTAACGCATGTACACTTAAAAATAGCTGCCATTTCTTAATAATTTTTTGACTTGTGTTTGTGCATCGCAATTAGTCATTTATAACTATGTGTGCACTCCATTTGCCAAATATTTTCTACAAATTGTCAAATTGAATGTATTTTGAATCAGCCGCTGGTATGTGGATTGTGCCACTGTAAGTCTTTATGCTACAGTAGGGAACATTTTATTATGGACTAAAAATGAAAGTGCTAGATTTTCATACAACATACCTTCTAACTTTTCTCTTTGTGTTCTGTGAGTGATTCTACACTATTAAATACCTGACACATGCAAAGTTACGATATATGTTGTATCTAAAAAATTACATTGCAATTATGTTGAACTCGCATCTGTTGATATTGGAACATAGGAGAATAAGTATTTTTTGTCGAATTTCATCGAAAAACGAATGTTTTTCTGATTCAAAGATAAAACAAAGATATTCGACACATTTGAAGTATTCATCCTTCAAAAATCATGGAATAGCAACAGCTCATAAAAAGGAGAATCATTTAAAAATTCAAAAATAAAGTACGTTCAAAGATTCAAATAAGCCTTGATCAATAGTGTGTGTGACCACCCCTCGCCGCAATGACATCTCACATTCTCTTCGGCATGCTATCAATTAGAATTCTGAACTTTTTCGAGCATTCGCGGATCACGATACCAGATGGCCAATAGCTCCTTAGAAATAAGCTGTTGCCTTGTTTGTAATGGTTGTTTTATGCCATAATAGACTTGACAAAACCCTCATACATTTTCTATTGGGTTAAGGCCTGGTGAGTTTTCCAGGCCAGGGAAGCACTGTCAGGTTGGTGGAGTTGAGATATTGTGTGATGGAGCGTGCCTTGTGACAGGCGCACTATCATTGCATAAAAACTATGTCGTCGGCCCGCCAGGAAACCAGATCTTCAATTTGCGGAATCAGTCGACTTTCAAGAACGAGGCGATATTGGCTTTGATTCATCATCCCTATCGACGATGTGGAAGAAGGCCTTTGTGGTTTATTGCCCCCCAGACCATTACTTTAGATTGGATGCTTGACGTTTTCGCGGATTGGAAGGCGGGCTTCCTGGAATCTGCCCAAAAGACGAGGTCTGCTTGCTGCTTGGCACTCAAAAGTGCTCTCGTCGCTAGAGCAAACTCTTCTCCAATCTTCCTACTGTCCAATCTGCATGAGCTCTAGACAAATGCCAGTCGTTTTGCTTTCATGGCTGGCTCAATTTAACCTTCTTCAGGGTTTAACCGATCGACAGCCCATACTGTTCAGTCTTCGACGAATGGTATGTACTTTATTGTAGACCATGGTCAATGAGCATTTCACCTTGCACTTGCTTTGCCGACATAAGCGGATCCCTCTTTAAATAGCGAAGCATCGTTCTGTCTTCTCGGACATTTGTTTTTGGCTTCTTGCCACATCGACCCTTACGTACCGGTTCCATGTAATCCCAGCTTGCATGACGTTGTCTTTATGTTCATCACACTGCCGTGACTTATTTGAACTTGTGCTGCCATCTGTCGCATCGTCAGATTTCCGGCAGTTTTAGTAATGCTTTGGTTTGCGAAATTTCATGAGAGCTGATGTCTTTGCGTTTGCCCATGGGTGTACTGAACTGAACTGTGGTTAACTGCACTGGCGTGAGTTGAAGAATTCAACAGCAGCCATCTGATTGGATAATCACATGAAGGAATCCATTGCATGACCATCGCAGTCTAGTTTAGTTAGTCATGGTCACATGACTTCGTTAATTTGCAGAGCTGATCTATTCTCTGACTACCTACTGAAATGACATTTTATACGATAAATATATGAAGACAGAAGTGTGATAATTCAAATTTCAATGCTGGATTGACTCATGGGTCAGATATGATCTTCATGACGCAAAATGTATCACAGATGAAGAAAATGAGATATTTAATAGCACAGTGCATGTATAAGAGTAGTAAGAAAACGGCGAACACTCGACCGGCGCCCCCCCTCTGGAACGGCAGTGTCGTGGTCGGCCGCCGTGGTGCTTCGGGTCTGAGTCCCCCCCTCTGGAACGACAGAGGTTGTAGTCTGTCGTGGTGTGCCGGCCAGGTGGGTTCACAAAATGTTCGCTGACGTCCCCCCCTCTGGAAACGATAGAGTTGTCGTGGTGGACTTGGGCGACCGCCAGGATTAGTCTTGAGGCTATAGTGTGTGATGTTTTTCGTGCAATCTGCTGAATGTTGGGTTGTAAAATGGGTTGTTTCGAGTGGAAGGAGTGGTCGAATGAGAAAACGGAGGTCGGATTCGGATTCAGCGTGAATTTCTGCATCGGTATGGTGAGTTTCAAGGCAATCGGTGAGAAAAAATTTTCAACATTTTTCGAAAACCGACAGAGTTAGAATTTGGGACGTTTTGGTGTGTAGCGCCCAAACGAAGCATCGGATGAGAAAACGGAGGCCAGATTTGGAATCAGCGTGAAATTCTCTATCTGTATGGTGAGTTTCAAGTCAATCGGAGAGAAAAAATTTTCGCTGACGTCCCCCCCCTCTGGACAGCTTGCTTCGATTTTGGCTTCCAGTGGACGGATTTTGTCGTGCCATAGCTCGTTTGAAAGCTAAGAGTGAGACAAATTCACTGAAAGAATCGGCTTGTTCCTATCTGTCTTCGTTTAGATGTGAGACGCCATTTAAGATTTTGGGACATTGGCGAAAAAACGACAGAGTTAGAATTTGGGACGTTTTTTGGGCTGTAAGCTTCAAAACGAAGCATCGGATTGGGAAAACGGATTTCAGATTTTGGAATCAGCTTGATGTTTATTGTCCAATGAGGATCATCATCCAATGAGAATCAAGCATTTCTTTATAAATAGCGAGCCTTCCACAGTGAGAATCATTCCATCGTTGAATCACACGAGTGACGGACGCACATTTTCTCTCTCTCTCTAGTTCCCTGTTCTATTATCCAACTAAAATGGTAAGTCGCTACTTCCCTCCCTCTCCCCCCTTGAACGTAAACTTAATACAATCTTTTTTCATTTTCAGGCATCTACTCCATCTGCTGCACTAGTAGGACAAAATGGCGGTCAAACGTTACAAGGTTCGCTACGGTCAGATCATCTACAACTGAAGCCAGTGGAAGAAACATCCAAGGTACATAATCCTACACCGCTACAGCGTAAATTTAAGCAAGCCTTGCGTTATGATGATCATAGCGTAGTACTCCAAACGGGAATGCTCCCTTCCACGGATGTCAAGATAATGCACAATCAGTATGGGGACTACATACTGATCCCCGTGAGTCCGTACATTCGCCACCAACTTGATATTATTGAGGAGTACGTGACATTAAATATGGACATTCCTACTCCTCTTGCTCAAGAGTGGAAGGCGAGAGATGACAAGGATACTCCCTATAGACAGATTTGGGATGGTAATCACATTTGCCTACCGGTATCACATTTGTGTACTTACTATAAGAAGGATGGAGATCATTCAATACCCATCAGATGTGATGAGCTCGCAGAAGGTACTTGGGATATCCTTTTCAAAGTGAATGGGCTATATTATGGTCGGCACAAGGATAATAAAATAGCCTCTCTCTCCATGCATATGGAATCCATCCTATATATTCCAAAACCACCCAACGTGGACGACATAATTGATCAAATCCTTAACAGCAGTGGCACGAAGCGCAAGTCGGAGAAGAATGCTACATCAAAACGCAAATCAAAGAAGGAGAATTACTAGTCCTTTCCTAACTCTACCCTATGACAATTCGCTTATGTGCTTTGAGTGTCGTAGACGTGGTCTTATTAGATACATTTTACTTCTTCGTTGCCATCATATCATTTGTGTATTTTGTCGTGAAAAGCATCGATGTAATTCTTCATTTTGTAATATGTTATAGAACGTTTCCTTAGATGTGTAAATTTCCGTTTTAGGCTTCTATCATCATTTTTATGGATTGTGAGGCTGAACCTGTACAGGAGCTCAGTGCTATTGCTATGAACAATTGGACATATCAGATTGTTAGTGTCTATCATCAACATGCCAACTGCGATCCCAATGTTGATCAATGGGCGAGAAAACACATTCATGGACTTAATCTGAAATATTTGCAAGACTATGGCTTTTCTTGTGAGAGTGCTCTTCTTATTGACTTTAAACGATGGTTAGCTGCTTTCAATGTTATACGCATCTTTTGTAATAATCCTGGTAAGGAGAGGAAAGTATTTCCCACTCTAATCATTGATGATATTTTGCTCCCGCCTTGGGATAGTAGAGTGAATCAACATTATCATGAAGTCACGAAACGTTTTAAGGATTTGTGTGTTCCTATTTTGTCTGTTCGTTGTAGTAGCTACGTTCATAACCAATGCTTCTTTCCTCCTTACCTCAACACTGCCAAAGTCCTGTATGGTTATCATTGCTCGCTGTATGATAGTTATCAGCTGTATCTATTTTATCTCTTTCAAACCATTGATTTATAATGCATGCTTGTTACCGTTATTCAATAAATGTTACTATGAGAAGAGTTGTTGTTTTCATGCAATGGATGGGTTAGATAAAGGGCGATCATGTCTTTCTCAAACGACTGCGGAACATTACGTTTTCATAGGCAAAGTTTAAAAGGAGCTGTTCAAGATTAATGTGATAAATTTTCATAAAGATGAGACCGACATCGAAGCAGTGGTCGATGATGCTAGCACTCTATTTCTAGAGTTAATGAATACATTCTCTGATAGCATTATCATGGCGCGATTAGTTGCGAAAATTAAGTTTAGTCATTTTGGAAAGGAAGAGGTGGAAAGTCGCTCTTTCCATTTTGCTTCTTACTCAATGGAAGTGGTAGATCACCCCCAAGAATTTTTTAAAAGACATATGATAAAAATTGCTGAACGTCTTAACGCATTTAACCATCATGGTAGCAGTCTAGTGATTGAAGCGATTTCAGATATTCACATTCAACTTTCCATAAAGAAAAATTGAAAATGCAGTGGTACTTGATTGTAGCACAACTGGTTTTCGAGCTATGTCTGCTCACTCTCGAAGTATATTCCTTCTGTACATGCGTCTATTATTTAGAAAAGGCTAGCAAATTCATATCTTCAAAAAGACTTGCTATAGACATCAGTAACGGTGAAACTATGTGTTGCGATGTATGTAAGCAAAAGGAATGGAAAATGAAAAGCGCATCTTCAAGAGATGTAAGCATGCTTTTTGTCAACGCTGTTTCATACGTAATTGCATTCAACTTTGCCCAATGTAACCACTGTGATATTGCTCATTTCGAGTGTCACTTATGCCGCAATAGTTAGTACCTATGCAAATGTGGTAAAGATAGGTTTTAGCAAAGACTAACACGGAAAATGGCGAAACGTAAAAGTCAAAAGTTTTCTTCAGCCATTCAAGCTCTCCGACGAATGAAAGCAAATCAGCGATACAATGCTATACGACATGCTAACGATAAATTCATTCGTGAAATTATTTCTCATGTGAGGAAGTTGAGGACGAAGAAATTAGCGCCTAAACAACGAAAGTTACTTAAGCGATATGCTACGAAATTGCGTTTCATCTCCAATCCTAAAGTCACCCTTCAAAGAAAGAGGAAAACTCTAACACAAAAGGGCGGTTTCCTTTCAGCAATACTTCCACTGAGAGCTCCTGCCGTGGGCAACCTATTGGGAAATATCTTTGGCTCTAAGCGTTTATTATGCAAATGTTGAGTCTCAAAGTAATAAAATGGATTTCAGACTTCAATGTGATAAAGTTCTGACTGTATCAGGTCCATCTCATGCAGGTAAAATTCTGTTTTCACGCTGAATTTATTGGATAAAAGAAGGGAGTTGTTTAAGGAACCTATCAATCTTATTAAAAAACCCCCCCCCCCCCCCCCCCCCCCCCCCCCCCCCCCCCCCCCCCCCACTTCCCCCCCCCCCCCCCCCCCCCCCCCCCCCCCCCCCCCCCCCCCCCCCCCCCCCCCCCCCCACCTTTAGAGTGATTTGGTGTTATGGTATTTATCAACCGTCGCTGTTTCAGGAATTGCAAAGTCGCAACTTTATTCGACATGAAGTAATTATTCCAGTGGATAAACTTCAGTCTAATGATGTTGTTGTATTGGATGATTTATTAAAAGAAAGTAAGAATTCAAAAGATGTTACAGATATGTTCACTCGCGCAGCACACCATAAAAGGTGCTTTATCATCTATATCACACAAAATTTGTTTCCTGATGAAAAGAAGCTCGTACACGAAACCTGAATACACACTATTATGCTATTTTCAAGAATCCGCGAGATAAAAGTCAATTTGAAATTTTAGCGCGACAAGATGCACACAGAGGATCAAAAGCCTTAATTGAAAATTTTTCAAGCAGCTACTGAAAAAAAACCCAAAACACGGTTACTTATTCATTGACTTTACGCAAGAGTGTCCGGAAGAATTTAGATTTCGAAGTGATATTTTGAAAACTCCCATGATTATCTACAAACTATGAGTTCTTATTCTCGCATGATTGTTATTCCTCAGGATGAATATGTACATTTGACTGCCATGCAGCAAGTAAAGCAACCTCTTGCAAATCAAATGTATAGGAAAGAAATAGATTATCAGCAAAATGTTCACATCAAAGATCCACATCGTGCTGTAATATTACAATCGGAAACTGTTGAGCAATTGAAAAACTTGAAGAATAAGATGCGTGACTCTGTATCGACTGCTACACATTTAGCATCTCGCGCACATGCCATTTCTCTTTTCAACAGTATTGAACCCCATCGCAATGTAAATGATAGAGGAGAAATCATTACAGATGAAAATAAAGTGATTGATGCTTCACGTTATGAAGACTTGATTCAGTATGACGACACGTAGCAAAGTTGCGCCGTCTAGCCGGCTATGTTCCACCTGGTTTGGTCATACTTTCTCTAAACTATTGAAAAAGCATAATGTGCCAAAATTTGCCCTTATCGATTAAATAATAGAAGACATTGAAAGAACTTGATTCAACAGTTGGCCTACTAGCAGCACACAATGCCTTCCGACGCGATGAAAATGCCAACAAATTGGTTTAAGACGTCCAACCTAGCATACATCCCCCCTCCCAAGCACTCACTAAGCAAACAAGAGGAAGAACTCGAACGTAGATCTACCATCTGCCCACTAAAACTGGTTAAAAGGAAAACGTAAAACACTCCTCCTCTTTCTAACCAGGAAATACATGTTCTCTCATGACTATTTAATTTTTTTTTTTTTTTTCTTTTTCCCTTTTTTTTTTTTCCCCCCCCCTTTATAGAAGCAGTATGTGATTGCTTGCCCCATGTAAATGAACGCCGCCAGAGGTGAATGTCGTTGTCACTATTATGCACTTGCTGCGCCAGCTCATCATCTGAATGAAACCCCTAAGCAATGATGAAACACGATCGCAAAACGCGCCTAACTAAAGCTAAATGCTGCCAGTTGTTGTGATGCCAGTTGTTGTAAAATGTAGAAAGGCCAAGAAAGACGAAGCAAAAGATGAAGAAGCGAGAGTAATTAAAAGAGTCAGGCCGTTCATCGACTGAACAGTTTTGAAGTCAATCTATGATCTGATGTAAAACATCCCCAGGCAGGATTTGCATCTATCAAGAAATTTATCAAAAGCGCGGTGTGTCTTCCACAATCACACATGTGAAATACTCCCATAGATGGTTAAAGGGTCAGAGCTACCTATACACTCCACAAAACAAGCGAAAAAAGAGAGTACCGCCAAAAAACCCCCCCCGCCATTATATTGTTCATTAAAGATGTAGATCATACGCTGTGTGGTTGGATGAAACAGTGGGCACATAGCAGAATTTGTGTCGATGTTGCCCCCAACTAATCCATTTCAAAACATAACTCTCCCCCCCCCCCCCCCCCCCCCCCCCCCCCCCCCCCCCCCCCCCCCCCCCCCCCCCCTCTCTTTAGGGCTAATAATTTTATTTTAACCGATTCATTGATATTTTCTCGCGATTATATATTTTGCGTGGGCTCAACCATATTAAAAACATAAAGAAGGGAAAGGAGTAGCAAAAGCATTCCAAACAATTTTTCGAGAAGGTCGTCCCAATTACCAAAAAGAATTCAGAGTGATCAAGGAATAAGAGGTTTGAAAATCAGCTAATGGTGACAGATAGATTATTTGAGAGGCCATGACATTGTGAGTTGTTTAGTGTAAAGAGTGCTTAATAAAGTCTGCACATTCGTTGAAACGTTTAATCGCACATTAAAAAATCGCTTGTGCAGCGACATTTTACTGCCAACTTGACAGCAAAATTGACAAAGGTTCTACAAGATACACTGCCATGCCTACAATCACTTCTATCTCGATCGTTCTATGGACTCCAGTAACCAGTAGTATGTAAATGCTGACAATGTAGATAAAGATGCGCGAATCATTCCAACGTAAAGACGCACTCATGTGAAAAGTGATGTGAAAATTGGTGATATAAGTTTGTCGTATCTCAAAAGATTGAAAAGTGTTTTGTGTTTTTGCTAAAGGGTACCTCCGAATTGGACAGGCAGGAGTTGGTAGTTTACAGTAATCAAGGATTAATCAAAAAAGACTCTCCGACCACCTACAAGTTGAGACAGATTACGATAATGAAGAAATTGAGGGTAGCTTTTATGAAACCGCATGATGGAGATTGAGGTATTAGAGTGTAGTGTATTCACGTGAAAGTGAATACATATTTGGTAGCTAGACACAATCATTCAGATGTAAAAAACGGCAAGGTGCAAGAATGGTGTCTTGTTAAAATGGGTCTGATGGACTGTTATCCTTCAAGTATGGAACTCTTGGATGCGTCGTGCCGACATCTTTCATCTAAGTGATCGACAGTGATTCATGCAAAGTTGTAACTAACAATGTGTTAGGGTTTGAGCTATGAATCCAACTGGCACCTCATTTTATTCACGACCCTCCCTACGTAAGTGGTGGGATGGACAAATTTACATCTTTTAGGTTGCTCGCCGCCTCAACGTTGGAACTTAGGGATAGCAATACTTGGTGCACTGAAATTCTGTTGTAGCACCTCTCATATTTCCAATTGTCGGTAGAATCTTTAAAACGAAATGTTTTAAGTAAATGCCGTTGGCTTCTTTGCTAGGTGATGTTGTCTAGTGATCTTTTCCAGAGGTAGAAGTCTTTAAGAGCAGTTTGATTGAATCGTGGGAGCCCTACTCCATTCTCTCCCATAATAGGAACGCGGTTTAAAAACATTGAAAGCAGACCTTTGCTGGGTGGTTACTCAAGCGCAAAGAAATCACCTAACGAATGAAATAAAGGAAGGATAGGACAACATCGCGGAGTGTTGTTTAAGTTTCTTTGGTTGTGTGTGCCCCCCCCCCCCCCCCCCCTCCCCCCCACCCCCCTGCCACCCCACCCCCCCCCCCCCCCCCTGTGTAAGCTGCGATCTTCATTCAAAAGGGCATTCACGCAAACGTACGCAGGAGGCTCTTAAAAATCATACTAGTCATCCAGGCGCTAAAACGACGCACAGCTGCTATAACTTCTAATCATGGAGTGTAAAACTTCCGGTGTTTGTTTGTTCGATCAACAAGCCATACAGACAGATATTCTTAGTTCAAGTATTGTAGATTATCATCCTCGAACAGCTGAGAATGCTGGCCCCATTGAATTTGTTATTCTATTACCCCCCCCCCCCCCCCCCCCCCCCCCCCCCCCCCCGCTGTGTGTAGTCTGATGACTACATAGATTTTGAGTTAATAGCGTATGGTTGATTTGAGGCTTTGTTAGAATTCCAGCAAGCAGATGGAGACTGTTGATCATATATTTATACAATTACAATTAGACGATAAGCACATAAAGTTGGACTGAACAATTTACGCATTGACTACATTACTTCGTGTAGTGTTTGCTCATCAACGATTGTTGAGAAGCAGCGAGGATGAAGGTGGTCAAAGCGATTATCCCTATAAATCATATTTCAATCATGTAATCACAGTTTCATCCAGCAGCACAAAAAAGTCATATGGAAGCCATGGGATGGTACAGAGATGAAGCAGGAAAATTTGATGTTGAAACAAAAAGTGGCTTTGTAAAGCGATCTGCTATGATTAAAGATAGTAGAGTATGTCAGCTATATGGTCCGCTGAATTTAGACTTCTTTAGACAGTCAAAGTTTTTACTCTGTAATACCAGCATGCGACTCAAGCTGACATAGAATAAGCCTGAATTTGCGCTGAATGCATTTGCTAAAGTTGACAATTTTAGAATTCAATTAGTGGAAGATATTGCACTTTACATTCGTCGAGTGGTTTAGTACCGAATCCAAGTGTCATTAGAAGGACATGCTGAAGGTCTTCAAACCGCCCCAAAATGCCCTATTTACCCCGTTCAGCATACAAAGCTTCTCAGCCTTTACAATTCCGAAAGATCAAAACGAAGTTTTCATGATAAGATGGCCTCTTTCCATCGGAATAGCACTCGAAGCTCCTCATAGGGTGGCCAATAGAAAAAACAAAACGGTTGAAAATGATGGCATTTAATGGTAATTATAAAGAAGTAATCCTTTCAATTTTAAACACAATCAGTTAAGTGAAATTCGTCCTTCCTCCATTTACAGATGTAAATGGTGTGAGTCATCGCAATAGGTCCACCCTACAATACCAGCAATTTTGCTTTTCGGCGGATCAATTTATATTGCGCAGGTTTATGTTGATTTTTATGCGATGTCTTTGGGCCCTTTTTACAATACTAAAGGATAGACACCAACGGACTGACTAGCGAAAGAGGTTTAAGAGTGGAATGGCATACTACTATTTATGCAATTTTTGGATTTTTTTGACTGCTGACAGCGATATTAAGTGGCACTCACCTATCGTCAGAGCGAACGTGCCTCATACTAATTACAGTTTGAGATTTGATCGTTCCAAAAGAACCACTACCTGAGACTATCAATGTATTTCTGAATTTATGCAGTCTTCCGAATTCAACATCATTGAAGATTACAAAGTAATCGTGACGATGATTCTTCAGTAGTATATCGTTAATGATGGTTTTGACTTAGCAATGACGATATTATGACTAAACGTGCAGGCGTAAATGGCAGACGATAGCGACGTTGAAAGCTGTTCGATAAGTGTCTATTCACTCGATACCTTACCACCTGCAGTAAATGCAAACTTGATGACCCATCTTATTGTGCTAAACACTCATTCACAGAATTTAGGCGGTGAGCATTGGAAAGCGATCTTTATTGGAGAAGACCGACGTGGTGAACTATTTGACTCTCTTGCTCAACCTCCAAATATACCAACACAGCAGTGGTTGAGAAAACCTACGCGTCAATATCAGCGAAATGAACGCATACTACAACATCCACTTTCATCAACGTGTGGTGCTTTTGTACTGTACTTCATCTTAAAACGTTTACATGTATCTCGATTTGCATCTATTATTCAAAAGTTTTCATGTAATCTATCCTCTAATGAAAAAATGATTTGCAAGATCTATCATGATTTGAAATAAAAACATCATGTTGGAAAAATTGTTTTTTATTTTACAATCCGCTGGGTACGTACATACTCAATGAGATAGTCTAGGATCACATTTGCTTGTACATGAGATTTTAGTCCACTAATGATCACTTTACTATTAT